>PHNY01172859.1:19322-30498 GCA_003724115.2 Anethum foeniculum | reverse complement strand
ATTAATATTTAAGTAATTGATTAGAGAAATAGTGAAAGTTAGTGGGAAGAAGTGGGTCCATTAAAGTTTTTAAATTATTAAAACTTTACTATTTTAGGAAAGTTTTGAAATGTAAAGAAATTATTAAAACTTTACTATTTTAGGAAAGTTTTGAAATGTAAAGAATTGGATGGGACATCCCAAAATAGAAAATGATAAGAATTGAAATGGACAGAGGGAGTAGCATACTTGTCTATATATTGTAGCATACTATCACAAAATCAAATACATTTATACTAACTTTTATGAAACGTAAAAGTATTGTTTATTAATAATTTTTTAAAGTATTTAATTAATACTATTTTGATGGCATATAGGACACTATCTCCTTTATAAATAAAATTTTGTTATATATATATATATATATATATATATATATATATATAATATAAAATCAGAATATTGGTTATGATAAAGAAAATTTAAAAATAGTAATAAAGTAATTAAAATAAATATATTCTAATATGTGTACAAAGACTATGTGTGAACATTTATTTTCAAAATATTAATTTATCAATATGTATTAAAAAATATTTATTGTATGATTAAAATGCCTTTAAAATTATGGAAAATTATACAAATTCAGTAGCCAAATTAAACAAAACAAAACCCTAACTAAAATGATAAAATTTAAAGAAAAATAAACTTTTATTCAAAATGATAGAATAAAATAGAAAAATAAGGAGAAATTATCTTTTATTGGGATGAATAGAACCTCCATTCTATTTCTCCCCTTCATCAATAGCAGCTGCATTCTATATCTCCCCTTCATTCCATTTCTCCTGGAAACGAAAATTTTCATGGAAGAAATTCAATATTTTTTTACAACATATAAATCATATTAAAAATATTGTAGATCTGTGAGAAATGTTTGATTTCAATATCAAAATGAATGTTTTTTATCCATATATGCTTAGACAACACATATGGGTATGCTCAGACAACATACCTGCAATAACATAGGTAAATATAAATCAATGATATATACAACTTACAAAAGAAAAAGTGAAACTAGCATGTCACGTAGTAATTTGAGAAAGAATGAAAATACTTGTGTTTTGACACTGAGAGAAAAAATAACATAGAAACACAGAAATATGAGTATGAGACAGGTTATGATTGGGAATATATAGATCTGGTACGAGCTCATGGACCAAAAAAAAAAGAATTTGGGCCTGTTTATATATACGATTTTAATATTATCCGGTGATTATTGGTAGATTAGAATCTTAAATCTGAATTTGTATTAGACAACATAGATAAATATATAATTTTAATATTATCCACCTATTATCGGTAAAAAACAGCTGTATTAGAATCTTAATAAATTTGTATTAGATAACATAGATAAATATAATTTAATGGTTAAATTATCCAAAGAAAAAGTGAAACTAGAAAGAATGAGCTGTGTTATGACACCTAGAGAAAAAGTGAAACAACTAGCATGTCAGGTAATTTGAGAAAGAATGAGAATGAGTTGTGTTTTGACACTGACAGAATAAATAACACAACAACACAGAAATATGAGTATGAGACAGGTTATGATTGGGAATATACAGACCTGGTATGAGGTCATGGACAAAAAAAAAATTGGGCCTGTTTATATATATGATTTTAAAAATTGGTAGAAAAACATATGTACTAGAATCTTAAATCTGAATTTGTACTAGACAACATAGATAAATATATAATTTTAATATTATCCACCTATTATCCATAAAAAAATAGGTGTATTAGAATCTTAAATATGAATTTGTATTAGATAACATAGATATATATAAATTAATGGTTAAATTACCCAAAGAAAAAGTGAAACTAGAAAGAATGAGTTGTGCTTTGACACGTAAAGAAAAATGTCACATTGATACATTGATATTATCCAGTGATTATTGATGCAAAAACAGCACTATTAGAATCTTAAATTTGCATTTGAATCTTATATAAATTTGAGATTTTTTTGATTAATTATTATATTTTCATTTTTATGAAATATGACAACTTGTCTTTTTAAATATATATATTATAAATAGCATGGGCTAGATTTAGGCCCATAAAAGAGTTACCGTTAAATTCACTAGGAAATGTATTGGTTCAAGAGGTTTCCGCGGTATTTATGGTAGCCGAAAGTAGGCATTGGAAAGCTAAAAGGTTCATAACAAAACCCATGGCTTTTATGATAGTTTAGCGGCCCTCGGGCTACCTGGCGGGGTTACCACAAGCAGGCTTCCACGGAAGCCTGAAAGAACCGTTGAAGTGTATAAGGACAGCGTCCTATCATTTAGGAGAACGTCTCTATGACTTATGGAGACGTATTTAAGTATTATTTTATCTGTACTTAACAGATATACTTGGCATTTACATGATATATGGATAATTACATATGATAATCATTGAAAATTGGGCTTCCATAGTCCTAATCCTACTAGGAAAGCTGAGATAGGCTTTACTCTAAATATAATCATACCTGGTGATGAGGATTCCACCATGGACATGATAAGGAATATCTTAGAATTACATCAGGGCTTGATCCCCTATATATAGGATTATGTAGGTAATTTATGGGGACACTTGGCCATTTCTACGCACAGAAGCTAGTGCAGGAACATTGATACTTTTATGTGGCAGATAATACGGAGTTCCGGATCGATCTTGTAGGAAGTGCAAGGTTCTAGATTCCATTCAACCCCTTCCTCCGAGAAACCACCCACCGTGTACTTTGGTAACCTAGTTGCAAGCACTATAATGCGGCTACTTGCTCCAACATTTATTGGCGCTATTCTAGCAATTATAGATATTTTGTTGTGCCATAATCCTCCTACAATAATTGGGCCCCAAGGTGGGCTATAAAACATTGGTCATTTTCAGAGGAGGAATTGCAGAGGACAGCTTCGGCAGCAATAAATTATCGTCCCAAAATGATACTTCAGATGAAAAAAAAGAGTTGGAGGACGCTGAAGACGGGCTACCGAAGGGAAATACCACTGATCGGAAGCCTCACTAACCAGAAGCCTGAGTAATTTTCATAGAATTGGCTGGAAACTTACTAACAAGGACCTAAGTCACAAGTTGGACACGAAGGATAAAAAGGTCCCATACTGAAGGCCACCGGGACCATAGAGAAAGATCCCAATTGGTAACCTGGGGCAGAGAACATGAGTGCCCATTCATTCTAGAGGGTGTAGAATAAGAAAGGTTGATGTGCAATCAAATTGATAAGAGTAAATGAAAAAGAAAAATAAAACTTACCATATTCGTTAGAATATTGAGCAATTGTGCGGGCCTAATAAAACCCCAGCTCGCGTGAAACTTCAACTGCACAGCCTAATCTTGTGAAACCAAAGTTACAAAAAATGTTGCTAGATATTGGACTTCATTTAGCATGCAGTTGTGCTATCACTGCTAGAAACACTATGTTTTCGGAGTCATTACCTTCCGTTTTAGCTCCTTTTGCAGCTGAAATGACAAGCTCAGTTATAGATTGTCTTAATTCATGTGAAGTCGTTAAGTGATCCTGTCTCCTGAACTTGTATCACTAGTACATGCATTATCTGGTAAATTGATTGTGTTGAGCCTGTCTCCTAAACTTGTACTACTAGTATGTGCATTGTCTGCCTCAGACATTATGTGAAGGTCTTGTGGATTTTGTTATATTATGTGGAGCTTTTGTGGATTTTTGCAAGGTCTTGTGGGTTTTGGAAGATTATTTAAAGGTTTCATGGATTTTGTTTTCTTATTTGAAAGTTCTGTAGGTTCTGAAATATTGATGGGTTTTCTGAATCCTGAAATGAAATGCCAGATGGGGGTTTTAGTGTATCCCGGCCAGCCATATACCGTGTAACTATTGATTTGATTTGCTTTGCCTATAAGAAAAATAAATATATAAAAATAGAAGAAGACAAATTAATTCGATTATACCTCTTCTCTTGAACGAATATTTTCAGATTTGAGTATATTTTTTTCCGTTAATTGTTGAAAACTGCGCCAAGACCACCTTTCGGGAAAATCTTTTTGCTTCGAACACGTCTGAAGTGTTAATTTGCATGCACATGGTATGGAAGATGTATGCACACACGGAACTGACATATCAACTTAATACTGTGGGAAGCACAGATTGAAATGGAGCAAAGCAACTTGCAAATAGGACGTCAAGAGCAGGCCTTACAGCTGTTGTTTTAAGCTCTATCGTAGTCGACAACATTCAAACTGCTGGTACTGTTGTTGCTAGTGATACTAGTGGGGGTAGTGCTACTGCTAATGCTGGTACTAGTGCTACTGCTAATGGTAGTGCAGTTGGTGGTGCTACAGCTCCTGCTGCTACTGGTACTGCTGTTTTTTGTGGTGGTGCTAATGGTTCTGTTGTTGGGGCTGCTGGTGCTGGCCCCTCTAAGAAAAGGAGGATCCAGGGCCACAATCAGCAGCAAATCAATGCATTGAAAATGTAAGAGTCCTCGCCCTTAAAGCTGATGGGTGTTATATACTATATACAGTCTGTATTTAAATTGATTTGCATTTAAACATGACTTTTTGTGTGTACCATATATAAAGAGAGACATGGATATATAAGTACATTTTTGGCAATATCTTGATTTCAAAATTGGATCACTGGATCAGTTTGTTATGTTTTTGGTTTTTATTCACTCAACTAAATGTTTCTTTCTCTTTTTTTCTTTCAATTTAGGTACTTCAAGGGTGATGCACAACCTAATTGGTTGAAAAAAATGATATTGCTCGAAATTAAGGAATGGAACATATGCAAGTATTTTGTTGTCTTCATAACAAGAGTATATATTCTTCCAATGATTGTTGAAAACTGCTAACACCACAATCCGGATTCTGGATAAATCTTTTTGCTTAGAACTTCTATGAAGCGTTGATATTGAGCTCGAAGAACATCGTTCTCTTATCGGAGACTCTCGTTTTCCCCGTGTTTATTTTGACTGGAAATAGTTAAACTTTTATTATATTCGTATCTCAATTCTTTCAAGAGTCAAAGTAAACGCGAGAAAAATGAGACTCTCATATCTGAGAACGATGTAGTTTGAGCTCAAAATCGAGTTGTGTGTTAACGATGCGAAATGAATAATGAACGAACATAAAAAAAAAGATACTCAAAACATAATAGTTTTATTAAGTTTGAATGTTGCTACAATCTAGGTTACAAAACCTATCTTCTATTTTATTCGAAAGTTTCTTAGTGTTTTGCAAATTTAAAACTATTGAAAACTTGGTTACAAACAAAACTCTCATAGCTATAAAGTACAATAAGAGTGTCCAAACTCTCTTACTAAAAGTAGAATATTGGCACCATGTCACTCTACTCCTTTTATCTTTAGGTAACTCACTGTTTCCTTAGCTACTTTCCTTGAATCACTCTCCAAGTCAAGTTGTATACTTTCCATGGTAAATCTACTGACTGAAAGATCACTTATCGATTGACTGGTTAATTATCCTTTGTTTCTGAAAAGCTTCTAGTTGCTTGTCTTGTCGTAAACCTCGAGATTGTGTAAGTCTAACATAATGTTGAGAAATCTATTAGAGAATTTTATTTTTTGAGTCAGCATTGCAGGACTTCTAGAATTGGCACTTCTGGAAATAGTGTATCTTGCACTTTCCAAATCAGCACTTTGTGTACTTCTAGAATGGGCTTGTAGACTTCTCGAATAATGCATTTTTGATACTTCTCGAGTGGTTCAGTCTTGACTTCTCAAATTAGGACATAATGAAATTTTTACTACTCCTTTATTTGATCTCTTCCTTGATTTGATGTCCTTTTGTTCAAAGATCTTGTGTATTTGATGATTTCTTTTATGATATGTAACAGATTTTTTATGCTTTTACAATACAATTTAATCTTTTGCAGTCTTTAATCCACTCTTCTTTGTATCATCTAATTTCTTCTGAATGATTAAGATAATCCTTTTCTGATGTGTTGACGCTTAATGCACTGGTCTGTTCACAAACAACTAACACTGAATTGAATTCACTTGAATTCATTACAATTATGAGTTGATATTGCCTGTAGGTTATTCAATGGTTCATCCACTGAAATCCTGTGATCTTCAATACTCAAACCAATATAATTCCTTTGGACTGAAGGTTTTGTGATCTTTGATTCTTCACGAAGCCTTGAACATGTTAATGAGCTTCTTTCCGTGATTCTGTGGTAGACTTCAATCTCCAAATTCATGTTTTGTTTATTTGTATTTATGCTGTTTTCAATCTTCTGAATTTTTGTGCTTCATGGTTTAATATTATTTGTCTATTTCTTTTCATTGTTGAGTTATAATACCTCTATTACACATTACTTTATATTATGCTTTATACAGACCAAACCAAACGACTCAAATTAAAATAAAATTGAAACAAAATTAAGATATACACTCCATATTATATTCAGATTGATAAAAAAACAGTTGTAGGAACCTTGAATATCACATTTAATACGAAATAAAATATACAAAAAAATACCAGTCCCTTACAGGGCCACCTATAACATTTAAGACCAAATGACTCAAAACTTTAATAAGAAACAATACTTCATTTAATGTATCACAAAATAATGGTAAAATTCCCAGATATGGCATGATATATATTTTAATATTTTTGAACAAATACTTATATAAATATGATATAAACACTTATATAAACACGTTTCTTTAAGCCTATATATTTTCATTATAGGGTTTAGGGTTATTCACTCCGAAAAATACACAGCCGCCTCCTCTAAACACAAACCCTATTTTCTCTCTGTTCGGTGATAGTTTTCTTGCTCCACTCTAGCTCTCCGAAGGTGCTGTTCGCGTAACGACGCCGTCTTCTTGTTTTATCCTGGGAGGCTATCGACTCACACACACTGTGAGAGGCGAAATATCTTTAAGGAGACAATCTCAACTGGACTCGAGAATCGTCTCTGTTTATATCCTTTTTCTTGTTTAATCGCTTTATTTTTGCAGTGATATTTGTATTCTGTTATTCGCGTGTGTATATGTATTAATCGTAGATTGTTTCACAATCTTAAAGCTATTTTTTGTTTACATCTGTTATTGTACATCTGTTTCTGCTTGTTTGTTGAGTAACAGATCAATGGAGAATCCAACTGTGAACAACCCGATTAACGCGACGGCTGATTCCAACGCACAGGTCATAGTACCCGGTGGGAATCACCACTAGACGCCTCACCCTAACGCACAGATCGTAGGATCTGATGAGGGTCAGACGCCTATTGGGCATATGCCTTCGGGTCATGCGCCTGTGGGACACACTGTCGTTAGACAGTTTAGTGTACCCTTTGGACAGATGTCGGCAAGATATGTTCCAGCCATGCCTACTGGTATGCATACACCTCTAGTACAACCGCCCGTAACGCCTGTCACACTTGTGGTGCCTGCTGCGCCTGTTATGCCAACTGTGCCTACTACACATATTGATAAACCTGAGAAGTTCAACGAAACGAACTTCAAATGTTGGCAGCAAAAGATGCATTTTTATCTGACCACGTTGCATCTGGACTGATTCCTGAAGAAAGAGGTACCGTTGCTCACTGCTGAGACTAACGCGCTGACTGTGTATGCTGCTGATGCTTGGAAGCACCCCGACTACATTTGACAGAATTATTTGCTGAATTGTTTGGCTGACTCGTTGTATAACTTGTACAGTGCGAAGCCTACAGCTAAGGCCTTATGGGAGTCACTTGACCATAAGTATAAAACTGAGGACGCTGGGGCAAAGAAGTGGATTGTAAGCCGCTTTCTTGATTTCAAGATGGTGGACTCAAAGACTGTGGTCAGTCAGGTGCAAGAACTGCAGGTGATCATTCATGACTTTCATGCTGAGGTGCCGAGGGAATGGTCATTAGTGAGTCTTTCCAAGTTGTTGTTGTAATTGAAAAGCTGCCACCTAGATGAGAAGTTTCAAGGGAAGTGCTACAACTGTGATAAATTGGGCCATAGGTCTTTTGACTGCAAGAAGCCTAAGAAGGCCAACAAGAAGAAAGAAGCAAACATGGTTGATGATATCTCTAAGGAGATGGGTGGCATAGACCTCTGTGCTATAGTCTCTGAAGTGAACCTGGTTGGCTCTAATCCGCATGAATGGGGGATTGATACTGGTGCTACTAGGCGTGTTTGCTCAGACAAGGCAATTTTCTCTAGCCTCAAAGCTTCCGATGCTGGTGAGAAGCTTTATATGGGGAATTCAGGGACTTTTGCCATTGCAGGGTAAGGCACGGTGATCTTGAAGATGACCTCTGGAAAAAATCTGACTTTGAAGAATGTAATTTATGTGCATGATATTCGCAAGAACCTTGTGTCTGGTTCCTTGTTGAATAAGCATGGCTTTTTTATTGTAATAGAGTCAGATAAAGTAATTTTGTCTAAGAGTGGTATGTTTGTAGGCAAGGGCTATGTAACTAAATGTCTGTTAAGGACGATAATCAAAATGAAGAATTCTTCTGCTTACTTGCTTGAGTCTCCTAATTTATGGCATGCTAGATAGGACATGTAAATTATGACACTTTACGAAGGTTAAGTGTAAAAGAATACATACANNNAAACTAATGATTGATTCAAAACATAAGTGTGAGACTTGTGTTGAGGCAAAATTAACGAGATCATCATTTAAACGTGTGGAAAGAAACACCAAAGTGCTAGACCTGATACATAGCGATATATATGATTTAAAATTTGCTCCAACTAGAGGAGGAAACATGTATTTTATTACTTTCATAGATGATTGTACAAAATACTGCTATGTATATTTACTGAAAAGCAAAGACGAAGCTATAGATAATTTAAAATCTATAAGGAAGAAGTTGAGACACAACAAACAGAGAAAATCAAAATGATACGAAGTGATTGTGGAGATGAATATGTTGAACCTTTTGGGAATTCTGTTCACAACATGGTATAATCCATGAGGTCACTGCACCATACTCCCTTCAGTCAAATGGAGTGGGTGAGAGGAAGAATCGCACTCTTAAAGAGATGATGAATGCGATGTTGCTAAGCTCTGGACTTCGGTAGTCGATGTGGGGGGAAGCCATCTTAAGCGCCAATAATATTTTAAATATTACAATGCACAAGAATAAAGATGTAAGCCCTTATGAAATGTGGAGGAAGAAGAAACCAAGTTACCAACACCTGAAAGTGTAGGGGTACCTTGCAAAGGTACTGATCCCTACACCCAAGAAGGTGAAGATTGGTCCAAAGTCTGTGGACTGTATCTTCATGGATATCCTCCACACAGTACTGCATATCGGTTTCTACTGTGGACTGTATCTTCATCGGATATCCTCCACACAGTACTGCATATCGGTTTGCTGTTCATGAATCCAAGATTCCTGACATTCAAAAGAATACCATTATGGAATCAAGGAATGCCTCATTTTTTAAGACAACATTTTCCTGTAATCCAGGAAACGAACGCCCTACGATGTCTAAACTAACTCATGAGTCTATAGATGACAATAATGAGAGTGAAGAAAGTGAAGAAGAAAATGTGGGGGTTGTGAGAAGGAGCAAAAGACAACGTACGGAGAAATCCTACGGGTCTGATTTTATGACCTCTTTGCTCGAAGAAGGTGACCCGAAAACCTATAGGGAAGCGGTTACCTCACCTGATGGGCCTATGTGGAAAGAGGCTATCAAGAATGAATTTGATTCAATTATGCAGAATCATACTTGGGAGTTAGTGGACTTGCCAACCGGTTGTAAACCATTAGGTAGCAAGTGGGTTTTCAAGAAGAAGTTGAAAACTGACGGCAGTATCGGTAAGTATAAGGCCAGACTTGTAATCAAAGGATACAAGCAACAGAAGGGTCTAGATTACTTTGATACATATTCTCCAGTAACGAGAATAACGTCCATTAGGATGATGTTTGTTATCGTTGCCATGCGAAATTTAACAGTTCATCAAATGGATGTGAAAACAGCTTTCCTAAATGGGGATATAGATGAGGAAATCTATATGGAACAACCTGAAGGGTTTGTTGTCCCTGGACAAGATAGGAAAGTCTGTAGATTAGTGAAGTCACTGTATGGCTTGAAGCAAGCGCTTATGAAATGGCACAAAAAGTTTGATGAGGTTGTACTGGCCAGTGGCTTCAAAATCAATGAATGTGATAGATGTGCCTATTCCAAAGATAACGAGAGCAATTATGTCAAGGACAATGGCAGCGGTTATGTCATGATGACATTGTATGTAGATGATCTACTTATTGCCGGAAGCAATGATAAAGTGATCAAATCTACTAAGGACATATTGAAATCGATATTGAAATCGAGATTTGACATGAAAGATATGGGACTAGCAAATGTAATTCAAAAGAATTCAAATTTCTAGAACATGTTGACAAGAAGTCAACCTCATTATGTTGACAAGTTCCTTGAGAAGTTTCTTAAGGATGATACTGAGAAAGCTCGAACACATGTTGATATGACTTTGCATCTATCCAAGAATAAAGGTGCAGCAGTTTCCCAGTTGGAATACTCGAGGATAATTAGAAGTCTGATGTGCTTAATGAGTTGTACAAGACCAGACATTGCATACTCAATTAGCAAATTGAGTAGGTTTACGAGTAATCCAGGAGCTGATCACTGGAAAGTATCATAAGGGTACTGAGGTACTTGAGGGGAACTCGGGGCTATGGTTTGCATTATGGCAGATATCCAGCAGTTATAGAGGGCTATGCTAACGCGAACTGGATATCTAGCAAAAAGGCACTTAAGTCCACGAGCGGCTAAGTGTTTACACTAGCAGGAGCGGCAATTTCATGGAAATCCTCCAAGCAAACGGTGAAAACTCACTCCACGATGGAAGCTGAGTTTGTGGCACTAGATAAATGCGCCAAAGAGGCAGAATATCTACGCCAATTTCTGGAGGATATTCCTAGATGGCCAAAGCCTGTGACTGCAATAGGGATACACTGTGATAGTCAATCCGCTATTGGTAGAGCACAGAGCACGATGTATAACGAAAAGCCTCGTCATATACGACGACGACATAGTTCCATTAGAAAATTAATTTCAAACGGAATTATCACTATTGACAATATTTCGTCAAAGGATAATATCCCGGATCCGCTAACCAAAGGGTTATCAAGAGAAGTGGTTGAGATGGGCCTTAAGCGTATTGCTTAACG
>PHNY01172836.1:4969-23094 GCA_003724115.2 Anethum foeniculum | reverse complement strand
TATAATCCCCTCTAATACTTGGGTGGAGGAGGTATTATTTAATCCCCTCCAACAAGTCATTTTTTAAAGGATTATAATCCCCTCCTTATAATCCTATGTAAAACAAACATAGGATTGAAAAATTTAAAGGATTATAGTCCAATCTCAATGACTATCCCTTGAAACAAACATGGGATAAAATTTTAAAGGATTATAGTCCAATCCTAAACTTAATCCTTACAAACAAACATAGGATAGGATAATTTACTCCCTATGATTAATAATGATGGAATTAATTATCCCGGATTACTATCCCAGGATTATAATCCCCGAAACAAACATGGCCTAAGTGTATTATTCGAGTTACAATCTTGGAAATTATTTTATGATTTTTCTGTGGGGCACTGCCCTTGCAAAAATAAATAGGTTCTTCATTCAAGGAGGTGTGTAATGGGGATGTGAGCTTTCCCAATATGTATTTGGGGCCCCACATGGACTTTCCATTTCTAAACTCTTCTTGAAGCTGTTGCAATCATCTATTCTTCACCACCTCACTTCTCATTTACCTCTTCAAGCTTCAACAAGGTTAGGCTTCTGGTCTTTTCTATATTTTTGCTTAAAAATTGGAGTTTATATGTTTATTTTTAATTGTGCTTTGTTTATATAAGATGTTGTTAGATACTTAGATTATGATCATTTTTTTTTAATTAAATTGTGTATGTTGATGTTGGTTTCATTTTTTATGTGATAGTGTCATTCTTGAATGTATAGACAAGCTTTGTGTATGTAGTAGGTTTTGAATAAGTGCTAATCTTGAATTATGATTTATGTTGTATGAGCTTAATGAACATGAGTATGTAGTTGAGGACTTGATGTCAGTAATATGCTTGCCAAAATAAAGAAAGATGCTTTTTTTTTTTACTGGTGGTTATTGATCAGATTCTTGGTTTCTGGATGATGTTGAATTTGTTGATGTGATGATTATCTCTAAAGAGGAAACTCTATTTCTAGTTTCATTCTTAAAATCCAGTGAAATCTGGAAGATATCTATATCTTTTGTTGGAGAGTCTATTATATAGTTTTTCACTCTTTAGGTCTCTAATTCATTATTTCTAAATTCTTACAGTTGTTCGATTGGTGACCGGTAGGGTGAATCCCGTTGTTAAATTGGTAGTTAGGGAATATAGATCAGTAATATTTTGTTGTTGTGCCTCGCAAGTAAGAACAATGCTTTTATACTTCTCATTATTGTGTTTCTAATTAGTTCTTGTTAGCAGTTCATCGGATCTAGGCAAGAATGTCAACTTCTAGACCTGCAAACTCTTCCACCAATTCATCAAGAGCAGCAGAAAATTCAAGGGTTGTACTGACAACAATAGATGCAAAGCTCCATGCAGAATATGAAGAGTCGGGTAGTTCTTTTGACTACTCAAGCTCAGTGCGAGTTACCACTGCTGAAAATTTATCAGTTCAATCCCACCAGCTAACCAACGCTTACCTCCATCAAATGCAAAAGGGAAAGTTCATCCAGTCCTTTGGCTGTTTGTTAGCAGTAGATGAAATATCTTTCAAAATTATGGCGTATAGTGAAAATGCTCCTGAAATGCTCACGATGGTTAATCATGCTGTTCCAACTGTCGGTGAACATCCAGTTCTGGAAATTGGAACTGATGTGAGAACAATCTTTACGGTCCCCAGTGCAGCTGCCTTGCAGAAGGCAGTAGGATTTGTGGATATCAATTTGTTAAATCCGATATTAGTTCACTGTAAAACTTCAGGGAAACCATATTATGCAATTGCCCACAGAGTAACAGGAAGTTTGATTATTGACTTCGAGCCTGTCAAGCCTTACGAAGTCCCTATGACTGCAGCAGGGGCCCTGCAATCTTATAAGCTGGCAAGCAAAGCTGTTAACCGGTTACAAGCGTTATCTGGTGGGAGCATGGAAAAGCTTTGTGATACAATGGTACAGGAAGTTTTTGAACTCACAGGTTATGATAGAGTAATGGCCTATAAGTTTCATGATGATGATCATGGAGAGGTGGTAGCTGAAATTACAAAGCCAGACCTGGAGCCGTATCTGGGCTTGCATTATCCAGCAACAGATATTCCTCAGGCAGCACGATTTTTATTCCTGAAGAATAAGGTTCGTATTATCTGCGATTGTCGAGCGAAAAATGTGAAAGTGCTGCAAGATGAAAAGCTTCCCTTTGAACTGACCTTGTGTGGCTCGACCCTCAGAGCTCCACATAGTTGCCATCTACAATACATGGAAAACATGAATTCTATTGCTTCTCTAGTAATGGCAGTTGTAATCAATGATTCGGATGAAGTTGGTGAGAGCTCTGATCCTAATAATATAAAGAGCAAAAAACTATGGGGCTTAGTAGTGTGCCACAACACAAGTCCAAGATTTGTGCCTTTTCCTCTACGGTACGCGTGTGAGTTTCTTGCTCAGGTTTTTGCCATTCATGTTAGCAAAGAGTTAGAATTAGAAAATCAGATAGCAGAAAAGAATATCCTGCGTACTCAAACTCTGTTGTGCGATTTACTGATGCGAGATGCTCCTCTAGGTATAGTTTCACAGAGTCCAAACATGATGGATCTTGTAAAATGTGATGGGGCTGCCCTATTATTCAAAAATAAGGTTTATAGATTGGGTGCTACTCCGAGTGACTACCAGCTTAGGGATATCGTTTCATGGCTCACTGAGTACCATATGGATTCCACAGGTTTGAGTACAGATAGCCTCTATGATGCTGGTTTTCCTGGAGCTCTTGCTCTTGGGGAGGTAGTATGTGGAATGGCAGTTGTGAAGATAACTTCCCACGACATGCTTTTCTGGTTCAGATCCCCAGCTGCTGGTCATATCCGATGGGGTGGTGCAATGCATGACCCTAATGAGAAGGATGATGGTAGGAAGATGCACCCAAGGTCATCTTTTAAAGCTTTCCTGGAAGTTGTAAAGACTAGGAGTTCAACTTGGAAGGACTTTGAGATGGATGCAATCCATTCCTTGCAGCTAATCCTGAGGAAAGCACTGAATGATGAAAAAGCAGTTGTTCCACAAGGCAATGGAAGTCGTACAAACACTAGTGCAATCCATACAAAGCTAAATGACCTTAATATTGATGGGATACAGGAGTTAGAAGCAGTTACAAGTGAGATGGTTCGGTTGATAGAAACAGCTACAGTGCCAATATTCGCGGTAGATGCAGATCAAATAGTCAATGGGTGGAATACGAAAATTGCCGAGTTAACCGGTCTTCCTGTAGATAAAGCCATTGGAAAGCATTTGCTCACTCTTGTGGAAGATTCGTCAATCGATATAGTGGAAAAGATGCTGGCATCAGCACTGCAAGGTGTGATGTTTCTTTTTTTCATGTGGATCATCTTGGCATCACTGATATTTCATTTGCATGTATGTGTGTCTAGCTGTCTATGTGTACCTCTGCATAAGCTGTACAGAATTAAGAAAGTAAATGAAAATTAAAAACAGATATAAGTTGTCGTCTTGTTTCACAGTATCATAGCTGATATACAAATGATGGCAATTGAACATTATGAAATGATTAATAGTAGACAAGTGAAAGATTCACTTATTTCCTTTTGATTGTATCTTTTGCTCATTTTCAAGTCAACAATGCATAAAAATTTCCTTCTGATTAGATGTTATTCTGTTTTTTTCTTGTTCTGTATTTGTCAGGGAAAGAAGAGCAAGGTATTCAATTTGAATTCAAAACCCACGGACCTAGGGAAGACTCCAGTTCAGTTAGTTTGGTTGTTAACGCTTGTGCGAATAAGGGTCTCCATGACAATGTTGTTGGTGTGTGTTTTGTGGCCCAAGATGTTACTGGTCAGAAGACCATCATGGATAAATTTACACGGGTTGAAGGAGATTATAAAGCCATAGTGCATAATCCAAACCCATTGATTCCACCGATATTTGGTACAGATGAATTTGGATGGTGTTCTGAGTGGAATCAAGCTATGTCAGAGCTATCAGGATGGCAGAGAGAGGAGGTTATAGATAAAATGCTTCTTGGGGAGATTTTCGGAGTCCAAGCATCATGCTGTCGTCTGAAAAGCAAGGAGGCTTTTGTGAATCTTGGTGTTGCATTGAACAATGCTATGACCGGTCAGATATCTGAAAATGTACATTTCGGCTTCTTTGCACGAGATGGGAAGTATGTAGAGTGTCTACTCTGTGCAAGCAAAAAGCTAGATGGAGATGGCAGAGTTACTGGAATCTTTTGCTTTTTGCAGTTAGCAAGCCAAGAGCTTCAGCAAGCTCTACATATACAACATTTAGCAGAGCAGACTGCAGTGAAGAGACTGAAAGTGTTAGCTTATCTGAGAAGGCAAGCTAAAAATTCTCTCGCTGGAATCAATTTTATTCAAAAGAAGTTGGAAGAGGCTAATATGGGAGAACAAAAAAAGAAACTTCTGCGCACAAGTGGCCACTGCCAGCTTCAGCTCAACAAGATACTGGATGACACAGATCTTGATAGCATCATTGACGGGTATCTAATTTTTGACTTTCTTGAAAGGAGTAAATTTACTTTTCAGGAAATATCTATTATAATTAGACCTAACAATTCGTCTACTTTCGTGTTTCATGTACTTGAATATCAAACACAAAATCGACCCATTTAGGGTTCATGTACTTTCGTGTTCGTGTAGCATGTTGTGTTTCGTGTAAAATTGAATATAAGTATAAATAAAAATTAGTAAATAAATAAATAAAAATATAAGTTTTTAGGTAAATTCTTTACAAAATATATCCAATATGTGTGTGTACATATATATTATAAAATAAGTATAAATATAATTATTATATATAATAAATATATATATATATATATATATATATATATATATGTATTCATTATAAATATTGATATTTTATTATAAATTTATTTATGTCGTATACTTCGTGTTTGCCGTGTACTCGAAGGTAAAAACAAAACTGACACTAAATCTTGATCGTAACTTTCGTGTCGTGTACCCAAAATGCAAATACAAACACTAAATTTACGTGTCGTTTCATGTCGTGTATCAAATTGCCAGGTCTAATTACAATGCATCACAATGTTTCTTTTATCATGATATTTTCTACCTAACCATATATTCATATATAATAAGCACAGATATCTAGATTCTAGGCTCTATTATTGCTCTGGAACACTCCTTCGCTCCAGCCGGAGGAAGTTGCTATGAATAAATAGGATTGACATGATCCCACCCAACATGTACCATCATAAAGGTTCTTAAATATGAACTCAAATGAAATGGCTTCAAATTGACATTATAATCTTTTAGTTTTAGTTCTAGTTTAATTGGATAGAACTTCGGTTTGAATTTAATTTAGGACAGATGTCAAGATTAGGTAGAACAAGGGGATTAGACCTATCTTCTCAAGAACTAAGAACAGTATATATTATAGAGCATCACAATGTTTCTTAGCATACATTTGATTTACTTCCTTATGCATATGCCTTGATTACAATAAACACATTATATCTATACTGGATCACATTTGATGCACACTCCTTTGCTTCCTGCCTCGCAGAGTTGCATATGTATGGATGGTGGCATGAACCGAACCTACCTGACATATACCACCCTAAATGTTGTTACATATGACCTGAGTTTAGAATGGCTGAAAGTTGAGTTAATGTTTTATAATAGCTCAAGGACTCCTTAGTTTATATTTGGGTTTCTTAAACATAAACATTTGATGTAGAAGGGAAATTAGTGTAATGAGTTTTAATGATGATCATCATCCTTATCCTACACTTTGCTGCCCCAACTTCTACAGGTATTTGGACCTGGAAATGTCCGAGTTTATGCTTCAAGATGTATATGTTGCATCTAGGAGTCAAGTCATTATGAAGAGCAGTGGAAAGGCTATTCAAATAGTTGATAAGTTTTCCAAAGAGATAATGTCGGAAACTTTGTATGGAGATAGTATCAGACTTCAGCAAGTCCTTGCTGATTTCTTGATGATTTGCGTGAACTTTACTCCCATTGGTGGTCAGCTTGACATTTCAGCTACTTCAACCAAGGATAACTTGGGGCAATCTGTTCAACTTGTGCGTTTGGAATTTAGGTACAAGAAATGCATATTTCTGCTATTAGTATATAATGATGTAGTGCTAGATAGAGTTCTTTTCATATCAAAAATAGAATATAATAAAATAATGAGCTTTCTGATATATCCCGAGATAAAAAGGAGTTTTCTTCCTTATGGATAGTCTTTTGGTATAATTATATAGAATTAATTTAAAGAGAATAGTCATTCTCAATTTTTAAAATTTTGTAATCAATTATAGAGGGTTTTGCATGTCTCTTGTTGTTAACATGTCGCCTAACATTTTGGAAAAAGACATGTTGATCCGATAGGAAACTATTGTAAATGTTTCAAATAAAGAAAAAGGTTTAAATTGAAGGTCCGTAGTTGATTTTACCAATAAGAAGGCATAAACTCTGAGATTTACTTTGTTGCAAAGTATTCTGGGGAACTTACTAACTCTGACTGATTTTAACGGGTCTCTGATCTCTTCAAATTTGAGTTATCCTGCCTCAATGCAGAAAAATAAAAAGCCAATTGATTGTGTTGTCTATAATTAAAAATATTAGTAGATACCCGCAAATCTGATAACAGATGAACATAAAATCTAAGTTTCTCGGTGTATGATATAATGATGCTTTCCTTCCGAATTCCGCTCTCTCCTTTCTTGTTTCTAAGCGTAGTTTCACTATCTTGACAACCACCTTCTGATTTTTCCTCTTCCAAAATTTAAAGTCATTAGTTATAAAATAATGCCTTATAAAATGTGTATATCATTGTTGTTACCCAGCTTTTCATCCTTGTTGTTTACTAGCATCATCTTTCTTTAATACAGGATAACACATGCTGGAGCTGTGCCAGAAGACGTGTTAAGTCAGATGTTTGGAAGTAATTCTGAAACAACTGAGGAAGGTGTAAGTTTGCTAATTAGCAGAAAATTAGTGAACCTCATGAATGGAGATGTTCATTATCTGAGGGGGGCGGGCAAGTCCACTTTCATTATTTCTGTTGAACTTGCTGGAGTTGGTAAGCCCAGAGTTTCAAATCGTTAAGGGAAAAACGAGTCCCGATCTAATCCCAACAGCAATGGGTAGTATTGGTAGCTTAATGTTGTACCAAATGCTACTCTACATGTAGCTTCTTTTGTACTTTTGACTTTGTCATTTGTGAGTTTTGTATATATGCAGATCGTTGATAGAATAATATGAAGTTCTTTGGATTACCATTTCTAATGGTGTGTCAGTGTGGGATAGTTGCATCTTGTCGGATAATTTAAGTCTTCGATGCCAGTAGCTTGAGTTGCATGGTCTTGTGAGCTCTATGATGATCTGTTTCTGTTGACTAAGAATAAACTTAGGCTTATCCGTAATATATTCAGGCCTGTACAAGTCTTATAGCTCCCTAAGACAGTTGGAGAAAGATATTGTTGCCCCTTAAAAAAGCCTTGTGGCATTCATAATCTCCCTTTATCTTGCGTCACTATTGTGTTGGGTTCATGTTCAAATCTTATAGCATCATCTTTTACTGTGTATCCTGATCCTAGGTTAATTATCGGCTGAACAAAGTCTTTGTTCTTTGAAACATTGCTGAACTTGTGAAGTGAACAGACGTGGCAATGAAACTGTGGTATTGTGTTTTTGGCAGTTTACAACTTTGTGGTTGACCCTGCAAAGTTCTATTTTATTTTATTATTGCTTTACAAATATATCTGATGTAAATTTGGTGTTCCAATCTCAGGTTTCTGCACTACTCCTCTCGGGCCATTTTAATGTTTGCACTACCAGCTTTGTCTTTGCAAGTGTCTTCTGTAGCTGCATGGTTCCTTGAAGTCAGTATGCTGGTGGGAAATATTCATGTTTACTACTGAATAATATTGTGATATTCAGCAGTTGCTAGGTCTTCCGGTTATCCAAGTTCAGCCTGTTTTTTCTTCTACCTATTGGATACTGTTACATATTTTCCATGTCTGATATGTTGCAAGTATGCAAAAATGATAGGTGAGGACTGGAACCACGAGGAAGGGGAAGAAGTCTTGCCACTAGACAATCAACAAATATACTCAATTTCAGTCATTCTATTAATACGAAAAACTCGTCTCTCCTCAATCAGCAATCTTGATGACAGGACCTGACTGCTATAATACACCACTAGATCAGAAATTTATGAATTCGATATATGAATATATAGGTATCAAAATTTCAATATTATAGTGTCCTTGTTTATATATAGATTTCTGAAGTATGAGCCTTTCATTTTAAGTATAAAATAGTCTTTTGGTATGTCTGTTCTAGATGTAAAGAAATTTATAAAAACATTATAAATTTCTAAAGTAAGAGTCTTTCATTTTACATAGAAAATAGTTCTCTTGCATGTTTTTTCTAGATTTAAAGAAATTTCTGGAGAAGAAATATAGATCATAACTTTAGTCAATTAGCTGTTGAGGGATTCCACTAAAAGAGATAGATTAGCTTTTTGACAGAGACAGGGATGAAAATTTTCCAAGTTGTCAAAATTGAGAATTGAACAAAAAGACAGACCTTAAACACTACAGAGGATTAAGAATAAGTTATCCCATCATGCTTTCTGTTTCAATTTTTTGATCGGTCCACTACTTTATGTACTTTTCTTGTTTTTATTCTACTAAACTAGATTTTTTCTTAATTTTCGCACCAAATCTCATGTATACATTTCAATGAGACGGAGATTATAATACGGAATTGAAACTATAATAATATTTGTCGTGAAATAATTTCTTCTGTCAATATACATGATATAAGTTTAAAAATCAGAACCGTTGCATACAAGTGAAACTGGTGGCAAAATTCTTACTTTTGGTCTTATATTTACCCAACCTTTACTCAATATATTCCTTCTACCAAAATGTTGTATACATATGCCAAATCATAAGTATAAAACAATCTATTTGGATGATTAATTCACCCCTGATTCAGACGTGCCAACCATATTCATCAAAACTGGTGTCGTCTCTAATTTGGCTTTCATCTGCACTAATCATTCTTTATATTGGGTATCTTTGTAATACAAGTTTAATAATCCTTTGCAACTGAATTTAATTACTAAAATGTGTGCGATTTTCTTTTAGTTAAACACTAGTAGTAATTTGTAGAACGGGTCTCTCATTAAATAGATGTTTATCAAATTACAAGTAAACGAGTGGTGTATTTAATCTGATCTCATCCTTGACTTGATCCAAGTCTTCATGTTGCCATAAAATTTGAGCAAATGGTATTTTGATTTCTACTAATTTTTATATTTAGGTGCGTTTAGATCTAGTGAGTGGTTGATATATGGAAATTGAAAAATGAAATAATGTTGGCCTAAATGAAGGTAAATGATATTGAGAATGAGATTTTTATTTAAAATAATCAAATTATCTTTAAATAACTAAAAAAGATTATGATATTAAGATTATAATTCCGTTTATATTATTCTTTCATGAATCAATTCTCTTTAAATTTTCGTAGCAAATAGAAATGAAAACACCTTTTCCACTGTAGAAGAGTTGCTTAAGCATAAAGTCAAATCTTAACCTGAAAATTAATGTTAATGCACTGTATTTAATTTTTTTTTTTGCTTAATATACACTAGTTTCCTTTTTTTTATTTTGTTGGGGAGGATTGTGAAATAAAGGTCTTAATTTTAATAAGTTGGGTGTTCTCAAACGATTATGGACAGCAAATCACAGCTCTCATTATACAAACATATCCTCAAACAGGGTCTTCTGTATATTTTAAACAAAATAAAGTTAAAAGAAGAAATTAAATATTACAAGAGAGAGTTTCAAGAAATATTCCCTTCATTTTTGTAAACTATAAGATCTGTTAGGCATGGGTTTTCTTTTACCTTGCATATTCTTGGGTCTGAAATAGTACTCATAATATATAACTGTTTTTGATAATTAAAATAAATAAATAAATAAAGTTTAGATAAAAAATTTAATTCATAAATCTCTCAAAAATAACTCTTATACACCTGAATGAAAAAGAACTTATATGACAATTTTAAAAATTAGAAAACTAAAAAAGGACATTAAGCTGCAACTTAATTTAAAGTTTACGCTTTCTTACCTCTGTTATAGAAATTACCGATTTTTTAAAAATATATAAATAATATATGACCCAAAAATATTAAACCAATTTGATAAATTACTCATAAATTATCAGTGAGATTTCC
This sequence comes from Anethum foeniculum, assembly GCA_003724115.2. Taxonomy (NCBI): domain Eukaryota; kingdom Viridiplantae; phylum Streptophyta; class Magnoliopsida; order Apiales; family Apiaceae; genus Anethum; species Anethum foeniculum. The sequence goes on along the minus strand of PHNY01172836.1, from coordinate 12,848 downwards.
AAATCCGTAACCTACTTATCCAGAAAATAATGTTATTTTATTAAAATACAATGTACACCCAAACAAGGATGTAAGTTTGGTCAACTATCCATAAAATTTGGAGCATCTTTACTTTTAAGTTAAAGAATACAGGGAGTCAGGCTGTCATGTTTCATGCATTATCATACATGTACTACATACTTAACATTTTATTAACTCTTAATTATTCTTATCTCCATACTAATAACTACAATAATCTTCCAAAAACTGTTCAGTCTCCCCTTATAAATAACTCACCCACCACCTTTCAATAATAAACATCTCTTCACTTCAATCCTTCTCATTTCATTTCTTTGGTAAAAAATTTGTACAAATATTTATTATTATCACTAACAAAAATCATGGGGTCTTTTGAAAGATTCATGGTGGTCATGTTAGTGGCAGCTGCCATTGGTTTCAACTCTGTTTCTGCAGATCCTGACTTGCTTCAAGATGTTTGTGTGGCTGATCTTAGCTCAGGTTCAGTTTAATATGTTAATATATGTTTGTGTGTATGGGTTTCTTGATTCTTGCTTGTACTTGAACATTGTTTCTTGAAAAGTTTCAGTCATTTAAATAGGCCATGATCATAGTTAGATGATTGAAGACATGTGTTAGAGACTTTAGAAGTCAACATTAGCCAACTGGGAAATTTTTGAATATTCTTCCTAACTTGGTTTGTTTTCTTTTAACTATACGAGATTTCTGCTTCAATAATCAATACCCAATATTTTTTACTTATTATTATGTCCTATTTGGCAATATGAGTTATGAATATTTACTCTGTTTCCTTTCTTGACAGATTCTTGCAGTTTCTTGAAACACTTGTTTTCTGAATTTTGGGTTTAGCCATGTCAAAGTCTTTATGCTTTTGTCTTTTTTTGTAAAACTAATATTTTGCCTAAACCTAAATATGTTCGAATCATCGACATCTAGTTACCAATAGAAGAGGATGATTGCAGTATCTGCTATCTGAAGTCATTGGATCAATGTTTGTCATATTTGAGTAATGAGATTAGCTCTGTTAGTTCTTACTCAGCTTTCTTAGCACATTATGCTCATTTATTTTTACCCTTGATGAGTAGTTGGTTGCTGGTATAAGCTCTATCTACCTGTCCTAACAATGTCCACTCTGTAAATTACATATGATTTTTGTCATCTCTTTATGTCTTGAGCTGAATTGTTTACTTGTGAGTCAACAAAACTCATTTTAGGCAGTTGGGATGTATTAAGTTTTCTTGTTTCTTCTTCATTGGTTTATGCATTGAACTTCATCCCTGTAAAGCATTGACCACTAGCAGTGTTTGTTTGCATAAGCATAATGTTGAAACTATTAACACAATGGCAAGATGTAGCTAAGTTTCTTCAGAACTACTCTTTAACAAAAGAATATGTATAATCGAAATTCAAGTGATAACTCATAAGCTGAAATAGGCTAATAGTCCAGTGATATCCCTCATTTTGGTTTCTGTTAGTTGATATATTGGTGGTTCGAGGGTGGTTTGAGTTTTAGTAAGCCATAAGTATGTGCATGCCGAAAAAGATAATCAAGTTGTCCCTGTGTTATGGGGCATATGGTTGTCTGGTTTCAGAACATTGTCAACTTTTCACTGAGTTATTATTTAAAGTTGGAACTTTATATAATCATATTTGATAGGTAAATCATGTCTTTACATTGTTATGTCTTGGAACTTTATATAATCATATCTGATAGGTAAGAGAATCATGCTGTTTTAACTTGTGAATTTTAATAGTCAATGAGATGCTGAAATGTGGTTTTGGTTTTACTCATGTTATTCATTCTTTTGTCGAAACAGGTGTGAAGATGAATGGATATGCCTGCAAAGAGAATTTTACCGCTGATGATTTCTTCTTCGCGGGCTTGTCAAAGCCAGGACTCACCAACAACACATTTGGTTCATTGGTGACTGGAGCTAATGTGCAAAAGATCCCCGGACTCAACACACTTGGTGTCTCATTCTCACGTATTGACTACGCCCCTGGAGGCCTTAACCCACCTCACACTCACCCTCGTGCCACTGAAATCGCGTTCATGCTTGAAGGAGAGCTGGAGGTTGGATTTATTACCACAACAAATACCCTCTACACCAAAACCATCAAGCAGGGTGAAATATTCGTGTTTCCTAAAGCACTTGTCCACTTTCAAAAGAACAACGGAAAGGTTCCTGCTGCAGTTCTTGTGGCATTCAATAGTCAGTTGCCTGGTACTCAGTCCATTGGCGCCACATTGTTTGCTGCATCACCAGAAGTACCAGATTATGTGTTGTCACAAGCATTCCATATTGGCACCAAACAGGTTGACAAAATTAAGTCAAGATTTGCTCCCAAGAAGTAGTGTTACATCACTGCATATACAAAGTTGGGTTAATTGTTCATTTGAAATGATTTGTGAAGTCAATTTATATATTGGATCGAGGATTACTTAAATTTCTTTCGTTCAAGTGTCCAAAATGGTTCGCATTGTCGTACATGTTGTGATGTTTAAAGAATTTTTTCTCTTGTTTTCCAATACTGTTAGCTGACAATAAAATGTATGAATTTCGGACAATTATGTTTTTTTTGTTCAATAATCATTTTACTCGACGTGTTTTATTCTCAAAGCGTTTATATCTCTCATCAAAAAGTAAGGGGAATGTTGGGCTTAGTCCCACTAACATAGAGAGCTCACTTGTGTAAGCGGCTCAAGACCAAAAGCCCATTTCACAAGTTATAAATATAGAATCTTATCCACTATAAAAGAGTTTGGATTATTACTATTCTCACAGGGAAGAAAGAAAACCCCTGCCTTCTAAGAAAATTCATTCGAAAATCAAATCCGCAACTCTTAAAATAATAATCATTTTGACTTTTTACGGGTAATTTGAGATGAGAATTCATATTGGGATTTATGCAACGACTGAGGTTTATAACAAAATAATAGAGATTACCCTTTTTGTTGAATAAAAAAAATACTTTTAGAGTGGAAAGATTCAGCACATGTTGAATTAAAAAAAAAAAAAAAAAACTTGTTGAGTGGAATCTTTTAGCACAAACTTGTACCGTCACAAATTCAAGTACAATCATAAGACTTTGATTTCCAGGAGCAATGGACTGGTGTAAAACCTAACTCTGGATTTTAATATGCAAAGAAAATCATAAACATCATATACTGCAAAGCAAACAATTAAAAAAAAAAAAAGTGATTAAGTTTGGAAACAAGAAAGTTCTTGACTTGCAATAGATACACGCCCAAGCTTGTTCTACTAGTGCTCTTTTTCCAACTGCTATTACAGGACATAGTGCTGCTTGGGTTAAGCCACAATTGATGCGGACACGGACATATCTAGAGAACGTTTTGAATTTGGGTTTGGGATGGTAGCTAGAGATTCCGCTGGAGGATGGCCATATTTAGAGAATGTTTTGAATTAGGATTTGGGATGGTAGCTCTAGATTCCACTGGAGGTCTTGTGCAGGCTCAAACGATTAGACACTCGGGCTTAGTTTCTCCGGAGCCAGCTGAAGCTATGGTTATGAAAGAAGCACTTGGTTGGATTAAAGATCAGTCCTGTCCATTGAAGGAACTTGAATCTGAATGTCTGGCTTCTGTCCAGGCAGTTAAAATCATGGTCCCAATGGTGTCTCCATTCGGAGTGGTCATTGATGTGTGTCACAAAACACTTCATTCCTTAAACAAGGTTTTGTTGTTATTCATTGAACGCTCTGCAAATGTTCCTATTAAGTTACAGTCTCGTTCGATGTCTGATTTAGCAGCTAATATAAAGTCTCAATTTGCTTTTGTAAAAAAAAAAAAAAATAGTAGTCGCCAACATCACCAATTCATTGGAAAATAAAGATGTCTACATTAACATGGACATAACAGAGTTCTGAGAATATATTCCAGCCTTCATATGTTCTCAGTGTCATCCTTGGAAGTGAGGTCCTCGTCAATCTGTCTTTTTTCTATTACCATAAATGCCATTAAGGATTGCCCATGCAGCCTCCATCTTTACATCAGAGTCATCCTTTTCAAGCAGGTTGCATAGAATCATTATCATGATCTCCTGTTAATTCCAGTTACAAACTTAGATTTGCAATGAAAAAAATACAATATAAACCTATATTTGTAAATTAAAGTCATGCAGAAGGGATAACTTGCAAATAATTCCCAATATAATCATAGAATAAGAAACCAACTTCCATCGATGTCTGGTTTCGAGCAGCTAGGTTCGAAATTATCTGGCACGCTTCCATCCAAAACTTCTTATGTTTACAAGTGACCAAGAACATCCCAAGGTATTCTAGAAGTTTACATTTGGAAATCATAAACTGGAAGAGTGAATAGAGAGTATTAGACATATCTACGGACTCATAAACAAGAATGCATCACGGGTAGCACCAGAAGAGATATAAATATCAAAAACTCAAAATTGCTCAAGAGAAGATTTTAAATCATCTTTCAAACTACACATTCAATCATAGTATCCATCTAAAAAGAAAAATCAAAATACTGCAGAAGATTTCAATCAAAATAAACCTCAATAACTTTTCGTTTCCAAAAGGTTGTGGGCATGGATAATACTGACACAAAAAAATGTTCAACATACCTCAATATCCTTGTCCTTTCCCAAGCTCGCGATATTTCCAAACACACCAAGTGCAGAACCAGAAATCCCGGGACAATCACTCCTGAAATACCAGTGACCATGAAAGGTATTAAATACAAGTCGCGAAAATCTAAAGCCACGAGAAAATAGACCAAATAAACCTACCGGAGGTATTTAGAAAGCTTTTCCAACAAGATTGGTCCCATTTCTAGAGGTTCATTATAAGAAAGATACTGGAGGGCGTAACATGCAAACACTATATAGTACTTCTCTAAATAATAGTCAAAATCTTTTTGTAAGATGTTTACTGCAATGTCACGAGCTACCATTACCTGCCAACATTTCGCAGTCATTTAACAATGCACGGGATTCTTACATGTAAAAAACAGATTTAAAAAAAAAAAAAAAGATCCGCAATTAACCTTGTCAGAAGGAAGACTGCTTCCACAACAAACAACTACCAAAAACTTAGCGGCATTGAATAAAAAAATTTCTTGGTGACATTCACCAGTAATGTCAAGCACCACTTGCAAAGCGCGGAATGATAGCATTTTTGTAAACAGGGGAAGCATTAGCTAGATTCCATAGTGTGCACAGAATCTACACATATAAAATGGTATCTCTAGTTACACAAGCATTTAGATTAATTATTTACCAATTTGAGAAAGTAATAAATTTAGTTAAACCTACCCCAACCTTTAACTGATTTTCCCCTCTACTCAAAAGAACCACAAGGAATGGAAGGAAACCTCTTACTTCGTCGACAGTTTGAAGAGTTGTAAACTCGATGATGCAAAGAGCACGACACTGTTATAAACGAGCAGAGTTGTTTCACAAACGGGACCTTCAAATAGAAAAGAATCTAGTACGTAAACAATGCATAACACAGCAAACCTTTAGATGAGTGCTGGATACTTCACTTTTCAGTTTTCACAATGTCAAGAAGTCGCCGAATTGCAGCAGGGCCAAGATGATTAGCTAATTCTGGGTCTGTTTGTCAAATTTTTCAGCACACTTAATTTAATTGTAGTAATTAGCTAAAGGAAAAGAACAAAGATTTCGACATTGTTTTACCTCGAGAAGTCCATGCCAATAAACTTTTAACAGTCTGTTCCAGCTCCTTGTTCGCCATATCGAACTTAAGATTCATCATATGTGAAGTATATCGACCCACAGTCTTTTTCTGGGATTTAGTATCAACCAATATGTAAGACACCCAAACAAAAAATAATACTCTTCCACCATAAAACTCAAAAAGGAAAAACTGAAAGATATTCCCTATCAAAACTGTCATAATTAATTCGTCGATGCATAAAAGAATAGTTTCCCACCAGTTAAGTAAAACTTAAGATAACAATCAATAGGCTCATAATATCATAACTAATGGACATTTAAATTAGCAAAAGACTACATTTGCATCAACAAAGATATACTGTAGAGGCCAAGTTCATCAAATCCCAAAACCAACAAATGTACAAGATTGTAAACATATAAAATTGTATAGGTTTGTGCAAATACAGACCCTTCTTTCAAGAAAGCGCAGACTAGTGACCAGCAGAGAGAACAACAGCACATGATCCCGAAATAATCCAACATTTATAAGAACTTCTCGTCCCCGCTTTCTGCACATGCTGTCAACAAAAAATTGCCAAGCCCATCCATTATGTACTAATATACAAAATAAAATTTTACTTACATGGTTGTTAATGTTTTCAAAAATACAGACTACATTTTATAAAGTAACTAAATTTCCAAACAATGTACACCCGTACCTAGGATTTGATTCCGTATCATTGTCTACGAATTCTTTATATTGCTTCAAGTTTTTGACCAATGATCTACATGAATAATCCATCAAACTCTGGAAGTCAAGGTGGTTTGATGCCTGGAATAACAAAATATAAGGCATTAATACATACTCGGGATGCAGAAATTTTTTTCAAGGGACACCTAGTATATTTTTTTTAAGAAGGGGGCCTTATAATTTTAAACTTTTACGGAAACACTTTCATATATTTTCAAAAACATAAAATTTTGTTTTAGGCCCGTGCCCCTTATTAGAAACTAACCACATATTTCTTTGACAAGATATTGTAAAATAAAGAAGCATTTCGACCAAATAGGCAAACAAATATCATAAAACAAAATGGAGAATAATATTGTTAATTTAATTCTCGACTTTAACGGAATGATCAAATTAAATCAGTTTGAGTCAAATTTTTCAGTTCAGTCACCTAGTTAATACTTAACCGGGATTAAATATTCCTAAAAAAGACACCTGAATGAGTTTAACGAGAGGGCGGAGATGGAGTCGTTGAACAGTTTCCTGAGCATTGAAAGTAGGAAATAGGTTAACTTGACAGTTGCAATATCTTCTGCTGTGGTGCATGGAAGACTGTAAACGGCTCTCTGCGTTATGGTATCGGTAGATGGTTGGATGTCACCCTTTTTTATTATGCCCAACTGGGAAGCCACCCCAGGGCTCACCATAAACTCACATCCGTCGACACTCCTCAGGTACACCTTTATCACCAAGTGACTTATGAATTCATATGAGGGTATTACCGGTGAATAATCAAACAAACCAAAAAAAAAAAAAGGTATATTACAACTTTGTCATCACTGGTGTTACCGCCGTCGCCTTTCTTGCTCGCCACTGATATACGGGCTTGGTTGGAAGTTAGTTTTTTGGGTAAATAAAAGAGTTTTTTTTTGAATAAATTAGAGGCCAGACTAAATGAAACTTATTAGAGTTTGGCACTAAAAAAGAACAATAAATCTTGGCATACATACTTAAACACTACAAACTCACTACCGACATTCTAGGAAAGACACGTACACCCGCTTATTTTTTTTTCCTGTTGATTATGTTACTTATGATTCATTAATCTAATTATTCACAAACTCAAAGAGAGCATTATGAAAAATAAAAAGATTAAGATATTTACTTTCAAAAAAGTAAAAAGGATTAAGGTATTTTAAATTATTGTAAATATACTTTTTTAAAAAATTTAAGAGACTGAATCTTTCATTTATGAATTTGTTGATACAGAACAATGTGTTGTATAATAGAGAAAAAGACTTTTATTATCGGAGTAAATTTATCTTTTTTATACAGATGGAATAATTTAACTAGTCTCAAAATTTTATGAATTTTTTAAAATTAATTTTTTTTATTAAACTTTCTATAATTTTTTTAAAGATTAAGTAAAAAAAATTATGAATTTTTTATAAATTTTGTTTAAGGTAAAATAAAT
>PHNY01172831.1:326-14392 GCA_003724115.2 Anethum foeniculum | reverse complement strand
TATAAAATACATATACAATATATATAAATAATATATATATATATATATATATATAATCGGTTCGGTTTCGGTTTTTTCGGTTCGGTTTTGGTCCAAAACCGAAACCAAAGAACTAGTATCGGTTCTGTTTTTAATTTTCGGTTTCGGTTTTATTCGGTTCGGTTTCGATCGATTTTAGTCGGTTTCGGTTCGGTTTCGGTTTTAAATCGGTTTTTATGCTCTCCCCTAACTATATGACGTGATTCTAGGAAGATTTGTTAACTTCTTTAATAACGACCAACCTCACAGCCTTTACGTTTCAATCATGTGAATTTGAAATTCAAAAAACATACTTTCAACAGACATACATGGAAACTACTCATTCAAGCCTTTACAGATCATGTTTATCATATTTTCACTCTACAATACTTTTGGAATATGATAGTTCTTTAATTTTCAAGGTCTTGGAGGCACAATCATGGACAGATCGAGTAAGACCTCATCTACTAATATTTTTCTATGTAAATAAAATGTTACATTGATGTTTTAATGTTCTGTGTTTCAAGGTTGGGAACGACTGCCTCTTGGTCCGCACCGAATGGTATGCAAGTCGATTGTCCTACTTTTATCTATTCCGTTAGCTTTTATCATTAATATTGTATATGTCACTATCTTATTTGACGGGTTTCTTCGTGTTTTTCTGTGATTTGGGATTTATAAAGGTGAAGTAGTATCACTTGATTACTCTATTAAAATAGGTTTGATTTCAAAAGGGCCCATTATTTTATACATTAACTGTTTTTATTAATTTTAAGTTGATTTATATAGTGATTATGTAGTGTACATGTTTGATTAAAGCTCCCAAAGGTACAATATGTGAATTGTTTTAGGTTAAATTTAAATTTTTTATCACACATAGTCTTGAATGCGATTCTAAAGTTTTATTTCATAAAATTATCCTTTTTCTACTTTGCTAAGTGTTAATTGAAGTGCGCACCAACTGTTTGTTATAATGCATAGACAAAGTTTGTCATATGCAGGTGTTTGTTATAATATTTGTTTGTACTACTATATTACGATTACTTGAATTTCATGTAGAATGCTTTGATTTCACAAAGTTGTGTTCCTCAATTGCTTATTCTCTTTTTGATTTAATTGTAGCTAAACATATATTACATCTGCTCGCTTTTTTTTTTGAACAGGTTGATATCTTCTCTTCAGCATTTTGGTCTGACGTATGGTAAAGAAGACGTTTTAGGTACTTGGCCTATACTATATTAGTAAATATACTAACTTTTTGGTTTTGCCTTTATATTTTGTACTATTATTTTTCAGAAAAACAGTACTCTTTTATAGGTTTTCGTACATATTTGGAAGAGTTAAATTTCCTAGAATCGGATTTGATTTCTAAAAACTTTTTTTTTTTTGGTAAGATTGAGGAACATAGAACATTATTTAAGTATAGAATTTTGTGCAATAAGAATTGACGATGACTACATATATGGGAAAGCCAGCGTGATCCCATAATCTTATAACAAATCAACTATGCATTGTATATGGCTTGAAATTTTATGGACTATTTTATTTGTCTATAGAACTTCTATCTTTGATACAGTTTCCAGAGATTTTGCAGGAGAATCAAAAATCTTATATACTGAAATTTTTAATCGGAAGAGGTCATGGTATTTATGGAATCAAAGAGTCAAAAAAATCAGGTATTACCATGGTAGAGAAGTATTGTTTGACTCCAATAATAACATGTTAAGGATATGGGTTCTACATCAGGTATATGGTCTTAGACACTTTACAGTTATACTGATTTTTATATCCCATCATGTAACGTGTAGACTTGGTTGAGAATTTAGATATAATATCAGTATCTCTTATTAAATAATTATATAGTATTATTCAGCAAATAGTTGTCTTAATGATCTCATTTTGACCAATACTTATCTAGGAAACACTTCAAACACATTTCCGCTTTTATAAATTTTATGCACTGATATTGTTTTGTGTTTTTATACATTTCAAGTCTATGCTAATTTAATTGGTCAGGTGGTGGAGGTTCTATTCTTTTCAGTATTTTTCGTACAAGTGTCTAGAAAAGAAAACGGCAGTTATATTACAATTTTAAAATAAGACTTATATTAGAGTTACTTCCTAATGAAAGCTTTTTCTTACTGCCTGTCTTCCTTGGAATTTTTCTCAGTACTCGGCTACTTGCTGCTGCTGCATACCAGGTTCTACCGGCTGGAATGCATTTATCGCACTCTGGATGAGTCAGATAGTTGAGTTAGTAGGTGTCTGGGATATCAATAAGCTGAAACTAGAGGTTGGTTACATTTTAAATTACAATCTCATTTTAAAATAGCTTACTACATTCATTTAATAAATAAGTTATATAAAGATTAACATGATAAAAAGATAAAAAAAAATAAATGTAATTTAAACTTTTGAAATTTATATAGGTTTGTAATTAATTAAATTTTTTTATTAAGATAATTTAAAGTTAGGATCATGAAAATTTTGAATTTGAAAGTTAAAAAGTTCCAAAATTTGAATTTTCCAAAAAATGAAAAGGTTTTAGTGTATGAAAAGTTGTGTATGCTTTATACTGAAAATTAAAACTGTAAATCCTATTTGCATTGCAGTGGTAAAAGACGACAAAGCAACCTTAAAATGAATAATTTTCCCGGAAATCACTAACTTGTATAATAGTTCCCCATTGTTTTGTAAGTACTTTAAAAGGTATCCATATTCCTGTTAACTATTTCAACAAATCTAACGTAACACCGACATGTATTATACAGTAACACTTTCTATATATTTTTTTGTATCGTCATAATATTCTAATCGTACATTCGATCTAGGCTTCTCTTACTAAGCAAAAGGATGTCCGTTTTTCTATTTTTTCAGAGAACAAAGATCCCAACCAAGGATGTTCATCTAATATTTGATATTTTTCTCACCGGTGTTCATCGTACGTTGTTTAATTTTGCCGTCTTATTACTTTGTTTAATACTTGACTCAGGCATATCCACTACTAAGAACAACACGAGGAAACATATCCCATCGAATAGTCATGGAAAAGGTTTTCAAATGTAATACTAATATTTTGTTGATTATATATTTCTTTGGGTATTGATATCTTAACTTCATTTTTTTACGATTCTTAGATTGTACTCCTTCCCAAAGGTTTTTTTCCAACGCGGACTTATCTCTGGCTTCTGTACTAACCCGGTTAAGGAATTGTTCAGGTTTGTTTATCCATATGATAAGTAATTGACATAAATTCTTTATCTCTAAGTTCTACCCTTGCTATATTTGTTTCTTTATACATATGTTAGAAATAGGCTTTAAGTTAGTCCAAGTAGAAGTTTATTTACATTCAGAATAGGTGTATAAGTCTGATCTGCAGATAATTATTTTAATACTTCAAAAGAATGATCATTACTGTTAAAATTTCAGATAATATGTCTAGCTTCCATTGACATATGCAACATTTAGTAGATGCAAGTAATAAGTGTGATATGCTACAAGAATGGTTTTGCACTTCGCCTTTTGCGATTCACATTCTCGGGTGAGCCTGCAATTTATATCTTTAACGTTATATATAGAGATTTGTAAACTTATAGGCTTTTATTGGAATCTAATTACTCTTTTTCACTTCTATATGTGCTTGATGTTTGTATGACTTGCTCATAACAGTCGTTAATATTTGTAATTTTTGAATTTTTCGAGTGATCAAGCTTCATGAGTTATGAGAAGGTAAATTAGTATTCTTGGAGATATTTGTCATTTAGTACTTTAAAACCAGATAACATACAAAAACTTTATACAAAAAGCTACATTAGTGTGTTATATAAATTATAATGTTAGAGTGGTTTGAGCTAAACACACGGAGCTCTTCAAATACATTGTCATCACTCCCACTTGCAACTTGGGATATAATTGCTTACAACCCAAATACACATAATTGTGTTTATGGTCTGGTATGTTTGATTATTTTTCCTTATTTGTAAGATGCTGACAATAGCGGAAGGTTCAGAGGTTCATTTTCTCAACTATGTGTTTCCTTGTTGTAGTGTACCTTTCTATCTTATTTGGATGCCTTTCATACCAAAAAGAACAAGCTTGACTATATCTTTTAGTGATGCCTCTTGAACTGCATGATATTGACCTGATTTATTGCTCTCTATTACATGGACGTAACAGTTTCTTAAGTAATTTGTTTCCAAGTTTTACCATCTGTTTGAATTCGACCAGGGACAACAATGTTGCCTTAGGAGCCCAGAATTTCACTTCAATGTTTAACTAAATTAGTACTATATGGCATCATATATCTGAACTTTATGCTCCAGAATGTTAAGCATCTTTCGATAAACTTAATAAAGTATTCCTGAAATATGTGTGCTCATGTGGTTCATAAATTTACTTAAGGTTTATTTTGTACGTCTTGAAATGTTTTATGGGTAATTAGTTACTAAGATCAACTTTTGTTCATGCACATTATCCGCAAGTTTTTTTTGGCTTTTGATAAAATCCTTGCTTAAGTTCCCTTTATGTTTGAACATATGTAGTTCTTTCATGATGATTTTTTAGTTCCTGAGTAGGGATAACATTTGATATATGTGATTGTCTAAAAATCTTAGCCACATGGAACCTATTTATTAATAGGGAATACTTGCATTTTTCTGTTTTGACCATAGGTGTTTAGAAGAAGGGGTAGAGTATTTTCTGATAGCACCGTTGCTTCTTGGTTTTCTACATATGCACTTTAGTAACAAATACATAAATCGTATGATTCTGGACCGAACTGAAAATAACTTTTCAGAACCGCTCTTCCATTTTTGATAAAATGAGGGTTCAATTTTAAGTATGAACATTATGGCATTATCCATAGCCTACAGGTATGAGGCTGCAAAACTCTAGGAACATGAAGTTATTTCCTCCAACCAGGGATGGCGCTGGGGTAGCGCCGGATGAGCCACTGGACAGGGCCCCCAAAAATATAGGGCCCTTAAATTTTAACTATATATATATATATATATTACAAATTAACTAGAAAAAATTTAGTTACTTAAAAATTTTTTTGGTAAAGTTTACTTAAAACAACATATAAATTTTTTTTCGAGAAAATGGGAGAAGTAGATTAACTAAAGTTCTTAAAATGATTTATGTGCGTTCATAATATAACAATTATATATAAAATGTCATGACTATTTTTGTTACTGTTGTATTTACAAAATAATTGTATATAAAATATTACTAACAAGTTGCCGTTGCATTTGCAGAAAGAAATTTTTCGAAACTCAAGTTGCGGAAATCTTATTTACGAACAACTATATCACAAGAAATGTTAAATGGACTTGTTTTGATAACAAAAGAAATTGATCTTTTAAATGAAATTCACATCGAAAGTGTTGATGATTTCGTTACAAAATATTATCTTTAAGTCAATGTGTCGAAATATATTTTTTGTTTACAACGTATTTTGATAATTAATTTTGTTTAGAAACTGTTTAGAAACTGTAATTTAAATTAATATTAAAGGTCCCAATTTTAACATTTCGCACAGGGCCCCTAATTTTTTTACCCCGGCCCTGCCTCCAACATGTTTCAAGATAATGTAAAATTCTCTTTAACCAACATAAAGTAATCGGTACAAGTTTTTAAGACAAGTTTTTAGCATAAAGTTGAACCAACTAATTCTTTTTTTAATGGAAAGAGTTTTTAGTACAAGTTTTTGGTACTTATTTACTATATTGTTTGAGGAATTGGTCAAAGTTTGTGATATATGTAAAGATGCGGGTCATGAAGATTAACTTGCTGTATGTTGCAGATGCAGTGAAGCTATGAAGATGTTGAGCACAAGTAAGTCATTAAAGTAGTTTAAAATGAATTAGCTGGGGTAGAGTAAAAAAATACTCTTCAGCTTAGAACGTTTAGCATGATTCTTATTAAACTTAAATTTTGTCAGATATTGATAAGAAATGATTGATAAAATTACAGGCGACTGGCTTTGTGAAAAATGTAAGCCCGGGAGAAAATGGCTCAGGAGAAAGTAAAATGTGAATTAGTGGATGGATCGAGATGCAGACCTGGCTCGCTCTAGGGAGATTCCGTTCTGGTGTTGAATTTAAAAATGCTGGTCTTTGTGGAAAGCTAAATGTGTAAAATATTTTAGCTTTGAATAATAGTTCACATGTGAAACTCTCTCAGAAAAGAGAATTAAATGATGCAGAAATTTCTTCAGTTGCAAAAAGGCAAGTTTTTGAATAAAAAATTAGATAGCCTAATGCCAAAAGAGCTGGTATGCTTTTGCAGGATAGTTCATATAAGAACTTAGATAGGCAGAGAATGAAGCCTGCTCTACAAATTCCTCTTGGTGTTCAGATGGGTAAGAGCGCTAGAAAAGTTGTATATCCCTCTGTTGATGCAAGATCTTTGTTGTTTTTGTGTGCTTCAATGCTTTATTCTATATCCAGGATATAACTAATTTAAGCAGTTGATCTCCCACACTTTTTTGAGGTCCAAATCATTGTGCAAGTGCAAAATAAAAAGTTAATAATGCAGATGTAGTAGTTTTTAAAGTCAGAGTAATACGCAAATTGTATCCTATAATCCTATGAAATAAACATGGCGTAAGTGGACATTTGCAATTAGAAAAAGTTTTGCAGGTTCATTTTGTCTTGGAATATAATATGAGATATTAATTTGAGCATGTCGGCATCATAATTAATCATCACAAGACCCTGAACCTAGGAGTAAACTGCTTCTCAAGTTTGCATTGAAATGTTTTGATCCACCTTCTTTGATGTTTGTTACATATTATGCACATCAGCTAATGTATATCAGATTATTCTCGAGAAGTAATTGTATTATGTTACAATGCTTTATAATAAAAATGCTAATAATAGCTGAATGTATGCTATGAACTTACCAAGAAATGCCTCTTTATTATACTGTATGCAGTTTGCAATGAGGCTGAGGTTATTTTCCACGTGGCTACCCCATATTTCATCCATAGGCCGATCAGCCAGTGAACATACAAGGTTGTTTATACCGGGTCTTTAAATATGCTTCTCGGTATTTCTATCACTAAATTGTTACCTTGACATATTTTATTGATAATATATAGGGACTGTGAATATAATTGAGGCATGTGTGGAGCATAAAGTAAAAAGATTGATTTACACTTCTCCTAGCGTGGTGTTCGATGGAGTACATGGAATTTATAATTGGGATGAGTCACTGCCTTATCCTGCTAAGGTATTGAATTAATATCAAGGTCCTTCTTAAACATCTTCAAATTAAAATTGCTAATTTCTAGTCTGTTTGTTTCATACTTTGTGAAAATCACTGGTAATGAAGTTTTCTTTTTCCATGATTCTGATTGTGAGTTTCTTCCCTATCTGGCTATGGTATAGAATAGACATCAATTCCTTCTTGAACATCTTTATTGTAGAAGTACTACTATTTCAAATATGCTTCTTTGTTTGTTTGTGAAAATCCTTTTCATGTTTGTCTACCAGGACCTTTCAGTTACTAATATTTCTTGTGCGGCTCTTAATGGGATTTAAATGGGTGATAAAACACTTACAGTTAGGTGTGATAACCAGGGACTCAAGCCAAGACTGAGCAGCCAAGACCGAGCAAAAGTGTGTAGAACAAATAGTTTTACAGAGGCTCATGTTGCAATAACCTCCTGCACCTATTGGCATCGCCAGCAAGGTTTTGTGCTTGACTTAATTAATTACGGAAGACTAAGTAAAAGATTATGAGGACTACGAAGACATGTTGACTAACATGAAAACTGAATGGGGAAAATTTGGTTGTAATTTTGAGCATACTATTTCTTCGAAGTTTTGTGTGTTCAATTTTGACAAGGAGTGATACTTTGGCGATTATACAGGGTGTCGTTTTGGTTAGTTCAGACGTAAGGCTGGATGACTGATAAATTGTAAATTGTTCGTCTCTGGCACTCAAGGACATCAATCAGGATACTAGAGAAAGAAGTAATTAGAATGTAATATCTGTATCTTAACTTATACAACAAAAAATCTTATTCTTAATTGTATATTTAATTTCCAAAGTTATTCATTCAATGAAAGATTCTATTGTAATTTTCATTAGTTTTTGACAAAAAAAAATATCCTCACATTTTTATTCAATAAACTGAATATAACATATAATAATTTTTTAAATGATATTTAGTTAAAAATAGCATGTAGATCATATTAATAAAATATATTACATGATTTTATTATCCTTTCATATGTTATTTGAAAATATATTAACTTACGAATTATATATAAAAAGTAAAAAAGTATTTTGGTGCTAAAATAGTAAATTGTCATGTTTATGTAGATATAAATAACATTCCAGAATCATTATAAAAGGTTATTAGTAAAAGAAATTTAGTTTTAACAATATATTCCCAATTATATAAACAAATTGTAAATTTAAATTATTAATGTAAATATTAATAAAACTCCTCTATCATTAAAGAATTTGCTAACGAACATGGATAATAATTATGAAACAATAAAATAAATATATTTTTAATTGAATTTTTAAAATAAATAATATTATTTTATATAAATCTATTAAAAAGTAACAATTATTAGTTAAAGTGATAGTGATTTACCATAATATATTAAAATAGGTAACTAACATTAAATATAGTTTTCAATGAAATACAATAATTTTTTAATATTTTTAATTACATTATATGTAAAAATTTGGATCAAACTTTACTATCGAAAATCAAAACTAAACAACTAATTGAATACATGGGAGATTTAAAAAATGTTGCATTAATCAGAGAAACTCGACTTAGGTTATATATAAACTAGCGTTTTACTCGTGTTACGCACCGAATCACAAATCCACAATTATCAGTAATCTTTACAATTAAATAATATTGAAAGAGAATAAGGATCCTGAAATTAATCTCAGGATATTTTTCTTGAAATTATGAGAAAAGTATGTAAATAAAAAATACATACAAAGGAAA
This sequence comes from Anethum foeniculum, assembly GCA_003724115.2. Classification (NCBI taxonomy): domain Eukaryota; kingdom Viridiplantae; phylum Streptophyta; class Magnoliopsida; order Apiales; family Apiaceae; genus Anethum; species Anethum foeniculum. Next base: position 5,394 of record PHNY01172831.1, on the reverse strand, counting down.
AAATTAAAATTAAAGTATGTTTTGTTTTGTTTTGTTTTATTATGATTTTATTTAGTTTGGTAGTGAAAATCGCATGTGCTCGCCTCTAACAAAAAATATTTGTTCATAACATGAGGCCTCTAAACTCAGTTGTTTCAACTGAGTCCTCTGAACGTTGCACTATCCAAGGAATTAATGTGAGGGTCAATTGTGAAACTACTGTTTTCAAGAGAGATGCAGGCTGGATCGTTCGGGAAACCATTATCTTCATTTTTTAATTTTCAGAATATTTTTATTTAGTTAGTTAAGCAATCCGGAAACAAAGCGGCTAATTATGTAGCTCATTTATTTGTTTTTCAACCTGTATGCATGATCAGTTGGGGGTTTGTCCCAATTGAGTCTCTTTCAAAGTATTACTGAAATCTGCTATAAATTTGACCAAAAAAAAAGCGAATAGTTAGATACTTAATTAAATACACACAAATCAATGACTATCTTAGGAAATTTTTCGTGAAGTTTATCTCTAGATCCTTAATCTCATATTAAAATATAAAATATAATTAAAATTTAGAGAATTAAGAGAAAATAATACATTTTACCAATTTATTTTTAAAAATATGGTGTCTCATTTTTGCTTTCGTTATTACACTTTCTCCATCTTTTTTTTAAATAATGCAATCTACTACCTTTTCTCCCTTTCTTCATCCTTCATCACGTCTTTATCATCATTTACCGTCACTATCATTTCTCATTATTACGAAAATTTGCAATTAGTTGATTTTTTTTTTATTTCTAAAATTACAATTGTTTGCTACTTATCTTGATTTTTGGTTGATTCATGAATAATGAAGTTGCTTATTGGTTGATTTAATTTATCTATTTTCGTGAATATCTACTATTTGACGTAATGTCACGAAAAAATACAAATTTATTTTTGTTGATTCTGATTGCTTAGATATTGAATTGAAATTGATTTGGTTTGTAAAATATGCAACCAAAACCAACTCAAAACAAGAGCAATAAATGCAACTGAATAAACCACAAAATCAACCTTTAAAAAAATAAAAATAAAGTTACATTTTGATGTGCAAAGTCGCAGATCGTATTTTTCAAAGCAAAACTTTAAAAAACGAATTTTCTTAATTAATTTTTACCGTATTTTTGGAAAAAAATGTATAAGAACGTTATTTTTTTTAGAAAAAATTCCTCGAAATTACCCATTTCTCCTTTGTACAAGCTGTATAATGTTATTTTTATTCCTTAAAGTTAGGTCAGAATTTTATATTTATCGAATAAATTACTAATTATTACCATTTGTTAGATAAATTGTATAATATTGGCCTATCTATTATATAGATAATCGATAAAAAAAATTAGAATAACGCACTTTTGAAAGTAAGCTCAATCACTCAATTTTTATATCACTATTAAGTTGTACCACTATTTTTAGATTTTACACATATATATAATATACATATACTTCTTTTCATCTTTTCTGTCGACCTTCATCTTTTTGACGAAGTTGCGAAAAATGAAATTTGATTGTTACTTCTTCTTTTTCTGATTTTTATTCTCTACCCATTTTTCGTATCTGTTTATATTATATCGATATGTTCTTCACCAATGCATGTTTCTTTGATAAATTATTTTGTTTCTTCCAAGTTATCTTTTCCTTTTTTGTTTTCAATTCCACACGCATGATTTGTTTAAATTTTTGTCGAGTGTTATGATTTTCATGGTGATTCAGGCTTGTGTTTGGTTATCTATATATAGTGATGTCTTTAGATATTGATGTTAGTGTGATCATGATCGTGAAGATGTGTTGATAAGTGGTAGCAAATGAAAATGCAGGTGTTGTGGTAATTTGATTCTGCTGCTTCTATTATGTACTTGGTGATCCTGGTCGGATATGACATATATTTAGGAAAATCAATTCATTTTATCCTATAGTAAAAGAGATCTTATCCAAAATTGTTGTCCTTGACGACCAATAATAAACACCGCTAGATCATAAAATAAATAGATTATAGTCGTTAGATAAAAGAGAAATGTTTTATATTTTCATGATTTCAACAAAAAAAAATTAGGTACCTAAGACAGAATAGAATACTAAATGTGAAATTCGTAAATGTTTTTTCTTCAAATTTTGTATAATTTTAATTTGATATTACTTTTTAAACCATCACTAAATTAAAGATTATTTCGTGCGTGGATGTAAAATCACCAAAATCTGATTTCTAGAACTCAAGATAGATCCAAAATAAAATCAAATGAAACCCGATAAATATTTTTTTATGTTGGGGAAATTTATACTATTTATTTTTTTCAACTCCAATTTGATTATTTCTTTAACTATTTCAAATGATCGTTAGATATTAAAATAAATATATGATAGTTTTTTGATATGAAAATAAAGGAATATTTATATTTCATGTGTTAAACAAAAAAATGAGGCATCTATCATATTATAGAATATAGTATAGTTTAGTAATTCATGTAAATTATATTCTAGTAATTGACGTTGTAACTGTGTGACATATATAAACACATTTTAGGTTTACACTAAAGTGTTGCTTAACACTATTATTATTCGTGTAACTTAACAACTCTCGAGGATATTTGTTCATCCTTTAAGAGAGTAGTTTATATTTTGTAATAAGTTTTTATACCTTAATAAAAAATGTTCTTCATATTCTGTGTTGAATTTCAATTTGATTGTCAATACTGTATTTAACTCGCCTTCTACCCTGGGCCTAATAGTAGATAAGGAAATTTTGAAATATAATGTGATTGGTCTAAAATTCAGGTATAATCTCTTATTGTTTTAAAATAAATTTATTTAAACCATCTCCAAATTAAAGTTTATTTTGAGAGTTTCGTTTGTTCTGTAAATCGTCAAAATATGATTTTCAAAATTTAAGATAAAGCAGAAATAAGAACAAACGAAACCCGATAATTTTTTTTCCTACCAAACAGATTTATTATTTTATAACATGATTGGTCTAAAATTTAGGAGTTCTATTTTATTGGTTTAATTATTTTAAATTTTCTGATTGGTTAACTACATATCTAGTTAGACTCAGATAGATATTATATGGAAGGAAAGATATGTATGGAAATAGGAGATTTGTAATTTGATCGGTAAATAACTACTATATTTAAATTAGAATTATTAACTAACTATGATTAGTGAAATTGGATGAGAATGGTAAGTAAGGAATTTTTTTATATAGTAAGATTGGTCCAAAATTTAGGAGTTCTATTTTATTGTTCTAATTATTTTAAATTTTCTGATTNCCACACTGAAAGGGTGTAACCAACGGAAGGTTCTCACCCTGTCCACGACATTGTTCTCCGACGATGTCCCCTGGGCGAAAGGTAGTTTGTAGAGGAGCGGCTGTGAAACGGCGATTCCCCCATTTCCATTGAAGTAAGGAGGGCCTTCTTCCCCACCATTCCGGCCTATTATCGATAGGGATTTTACCGATGCTGAAGGTAGCTTGTTTACCAAGCCACCCAGCTAGTCGCTAGAAAGAAGCGCGAAGCTGTCGACGAAGCTTTGCTTCTCCCCCTGTAGTCGTAATACTCGGCTCGTCGCTACTTTGATTCAAAACAAAAGGTAACCGGGGGTTCCCGACTTTATCCGATTTCCACAACCGTCACCATTTGTCATTCCGATTACTTCATCCATAAACCTTAGATAGATATTACACCCTTTCAGTGTGTTAGACTCAGATAGATATTATATGGAAGAAAATATATGTATGGAAATAAGAGATTTGTAACATGATTGATTTATTTTTTAGGTGTGGCTTCCCATTGCTTAAAATTGCTTGAAAAAATACGTAATTGGTTAACTCAATGGTGGGGTTAACTTATAGATTATAAAGAAGGATAAGGTAAGTTTTAATCTTATTATGATTGGTCAGAATTTATTTCCTGAATTCTGATTGGTTCTAAAATAATTCTGAATTTATTTCTCGAATTCTGATTGGTTCTAAAATAATTCATAATTTTTGATTGGTTAACTGCATACCTGGGTAGACTCAGGTATTATAATATAGGATATGATAGAATATGATATATTATATGGATATGTTAAATAAAATCATTATTGAATATAAATTAGAATTGTTAACTAACCATGGTTAATATAATTGTATGAGAATGTTAAATAAGGAAAACTATTGATATAATATGATTGGTCTACAATTTAGGAATGAGTTCTGATTAGTCTTAAAATAATTCATAATTTTGTGATTGGTTAACCGGATATATGGTTAATTAACTGAATGGTGTGGTAGACTAAGGTATTATAATATAGGATATGATAGGATATGATATGATGTAAATTTATAACACATATATATTTTAATATATTAATTTTATATAAAATTAAATATATATATATATATATAAATATTAAAATTAATATTAAATATAAAGAAAAGTTCCCGCGTGCGAAACACGGGCAATTATATCCTATATATAATTGGTGTAAAGGAGTTTACATGGTCAGGTAAAATGGTTTGGTCGTCAGGGTTAAGATGTAAATTCACCAAGTATTAAAAATATATAAATAAATTAGTGAGACCAGCCTGACATGTACATAACAAGCACACAAGATGTGGCACCCTCCCAATCCGGGGTCTAGATCGGGGAGCCACTACTGAATACTTATATACATACAATCTGAAGACAATAATGCAAATAAGATATAAAGATACAACCCCTTATACTAATCTGGATCTTTTAACAAGTAATGGTATGAAACATGCATCTATTATTACAGCCAAACTCGAAGTTACACTAATAACTCAACTGTTTACAAGTTCTTAAACTACATTCATTACATTCTATATACAAATTACAAACTCTAACTTCCCGCCAAAAGGTCCTCTACTGGAAATGGCATCGNNCGAATCTAACTATAGGCGAAAGTCCATAACATGCACTTTCCTGGGGAGTCTTCCACTTCTGACAATCTTCTCGATTAACTGAAAAGGGTTAGGTAATAAAAACGTGAGCCACAAGAGCTCAACAAGTGACATGATAGAAAATAATTTAAACGAATGTAAATGGAAGGAGC
>PHNY01172816.1:14427-27329 GCA_003724115.2 Anethum foeniculum | reverse complement strand
CAGCATACTAAGAACCGGAACCGAACCGAGAACCGAAATTTCAGAAAAATAAGAACCGAACCGGACCCGAAATATGTAAGACCCGAACCGAAACCGAAATTTCGGTTCAGTTCGGTTCGGTTCTCGGTTCTGAACCGGAAAATGCTCACTCCTAACGGTGATGGAAGATCCAAAAAACTATCATCGATCAGCTCAATAACTCAGTAAAGTGAACCACACAACGTGTAGATGAGAGAATTGCCAAAGTAAGGGATAATCAATAGGGATTATTAAATTTGATGAATAGAGAGCTAGACAATTTAAGAAGAGATGAGATCTTCAATCATAACTCTCAAAGCAATGAAAACTCTACAAGGAGAGGCCAAAATGCGATGTTCAGAGTATCGGACTGGAAAATGATGTTTTTGGACATTCGAAAAAGCTGAGTTAATTTTCAACAACACAATGCAGGTGGTACGAATTGACAATATAAGAAATTGGATTTCCATATTTTTGAAAGTACCAACCACGACGGATGGATTCTTAGGGTAAAATGATATTTCAAATTCTACAGTTTGAGTGATGATGAGTAGGTGCGAGTTGTTGAGAGCATATTTTATCATGATATCAAGAACCTAGGTTATCCTCACAAGAGATTGCGGGTACGAGAAAAATAAACCTGCTAGAGTTACTAAGTTCGCCAATAATTAACACTGCAAGAGTTCGTGGTGTTATGAAGAATTTGTAGGTGTGATAAAAAAAACACATGAGACTCGTGGTTTGAGGAAAAAAAATGACGATCCGACTATTGTTTCTTGATTTGGAACGACACCAATCATGATGACGATGGAATTTTATAAGAGAGTCAAACCAACAACAACAAAAAAATGATCAATTCAAGAAGAATCGTGAAATAAACAATAATGGTGGCATCAATGACAAGGATGATGACAGGGACAAGATGACAAATATGATGATGGAGATCTGATCAGAACGTGAAAACTGATTCAAGTGGCTGATTAAAGTGGACGATTCAGAACTAGAAAATTAACTTAAGTGGCTGATTGAAGTGAACGATTATGTTTTTTTCTTTGGCAAACTCTCGACTTGAGTATCGTGACTTTGAGGGGGGATGTTAAGACATATAAGAATATATTAGAACAAAAAATATGGGGAGATGTAAGAGATTAACTAAAATAATATAAAGATATGATTTGTTTTTATAGTTAGAAAATATTATACTTGACCAAGTCTTGTAACATATATATACTAAATTATTATGAATGAGAATGTATAACCTTGAGAGCATATTTATCAGATTTCTAATGATCGGGATGCCCTATTATGATATTAGTGAGAGCATGGAGGCCTACTCAGCATTGGGAGGATTTTCAAACGATGTTCTTTCATCAGTTTTGTCCAACAATAGATGGGAGTTCACGTGAATAATGGTTGAACCACCATAAAATTGTTGACGTTGACTAGTATTGCCATCAATTTATTGAATTAATGGCTCCCTTAGTAGGTGTTTCCAAAAAGATTGTTAATGGCCAATATATAACAGAGTTAAAATTTGAGTTGGAGCTAAAGTTCGTTTTCTTAGGCCTAAGTAATGGATATATTTTTCAAAGTGTGAAATAATTTAAAGAGGTGCCAAATAATAAAGGGGATGGCAAGCAGACCGATCCACTATACTATAATGCTTTTCAAGAAACTTAAGTTTATTTTCCTCTTTTAGAAGTCAGTCCAATTCCGTTCTTCGGTGTTTGGTTAACTATTTGTAAAATTTGAAACCCGTTACTCAAATCCATGATCGAGGAACGAATTTTGGAACCGGAGAGAATTTTTAATGATCAGGAAGCCCTATTATGATATTAATGAGAGCATGGTTAGAGGCCTACTCAACGTTGGGAGGATTTTCAAACGATGTTCCTTCATCAATTTTTTCCAACAATAACTGGGAGTTCACGTGAATAGTGGTCGAACTACCATAAAATTGTTGACATTGACTAATATCGCCATCAATTTCTTGAATTAATGGCTCCCTTAGTAGGTGTTTCCCAGAAGATTGTTAATGGCCAATATATAACATAGTTAAAAGATGAGTGGGAGCTAAAGTTCGTTTGCTTAGGCCTAAGTAATGGATTTATTTTTCAAAGTGGGAAATAATTTAAGGAGGTGCCATATAATAAAGGGGATGGCAAGTAGACCAATCCAATGTACTATAATGCTTTTTCATGAAACTTAAGTTCGTCTTCCTCTTTTAAAAGTCAATCAAATTCTGTTCCTCGTAGTTTGGTTAACTATTTGTAAAATTTGAAACTCGTTACTCAAATCCATGATCGAGGAACGAATTTTGGAACCGAAGAGAAAAGTTAGAGGTATAAGGTTTCAACTTAGATTTTATTATTTCATCTTTATTCGTAGAATTAAATGTAATCTTGATACACAACTTAAATATGATGTTATTTAACATTAAACAAATAAAATTATTTTTGTTTTTTTGGTAATCACATGTTTATATATTCAAATTATTTGTAATTATATAACAATTTAATTTCATAGGTATAATGTATACTAACAAACATGTATATTTACATAATGACAAAAAATTAGTTAATAATTATATTATTATAATATAAAAATAAAAAGATTTCTAATTATATTTACCAATTTAGAAATATTAGTAAAAATATAAAAAAATTGTACAAAATTGGAAATCTCTCTCAACTCGGTCATTGGAATTTACACTATGAAGTTGTTTGAAGGTAATGGTCCAGTGGATAGTCTTAATGATAGACCCGGGCGCTACCCATGGTTTGTCCTGAACCAGTTAAAAAACTGGGCTTACCTTTAGATTCGTCCAAGTGTTTTGATATGTACTTGTGGGACATGGGACATGAGATGGTATACAAGGCGAAGGGGAATGGTAATTGGTTGTCCGCTTCCTTCAAGGTGTCATTGTCATCGAAAATTACCTTTTTTTGTCACTTGGTAATTCAAAATTAGTATCGGGGTATAGTATTTAGAGAATTTGGGCACGATTTCAATCAATGGGAAAACACGAACAATGAAATTCAAATCGGGGGAGAGTATTGTGACACCGAAAGGGGATCCTTTATTGGGGTGTACAATAATGTCTTCAAAGGCTTTAATCAAGACCATTTGAAATGGAATGATGGTTTTTTAGTAGAATGTAATAATTTGGGGGCTATAGTAAACCCAAATTTGTTATCATTCCAGCCTATTTGAAACTGGTCATTCACTAGCATGCACATGTGTATTGCATAGCAGCCGAACTTTCTCTATCTTGAGGCCATGAGCATAACATAAATCTAAAAAAAGGCACTAACCCGGTTAGTTTACGCCCTTACGGGTACCACAATCTTAAAACATGAAATTGATGGGTTAATTCATGACATGATGAAAGCAGCTACATAGAAGTCAAGAGTTAAGCAACCTATTTTTTTTATCCGATCATATGTGTTAAGAAAAAAAAAGATGGTTTCGGATGTTCTGTATTGATTAGAGGATCCTATATAAAGCTACAGTGATGAATAAGTTATCATTCCAGTGATTGATCAACTGTTGAACAAGTTAGGAAAGGCCAAAGTCGTTTTCAAGCCTGACTTAAATTCTATTGCTCATTAGTTCGTAATTCGAAGTGAGAATATCTTGAAGACGACCTTCAGGTCACATTATTGACACAGTTTCTAAACCTTAATTAAGGAAGTCCACCTTATTCTTTTTCGATGACATCCTTATCTACAATGAATAGGGAGAAATATACTTAAAACATCTTCCCACCGTTATACTTAAATCATATTTAGGCATAGGGTGGTGGTTGATCCAAAGAAAGCACAAGTTATGGAAAAATGGTCTAAACCCAGAAATCTGAAAGAATTGAAGGGATTTTTTTTAGATAAACTAGGTATCACTTGAAGTTTATCGCATGTACTGCTACAATTACTCAATTTCTTACATATCAAACGTGAATAGATCAATTAGGGTGGAAATAAGTAGCCAGTTTTACTTTTAATCAACTTAAGGGAGCTATAATGCAAGCCCTAATTTTAGCTATATATGTCTAATTTTAACAAGAGCTTCTTTATTGAAATGGATGCTTAAGCTTTTGGGTTAGGGATCATATTGCTACAAGAAGGACATTTTGTGGTGTATTATGATAAAGTTTTTGGTATAAAAGCACGATTGAAGTCCATATACGGAAAAGAACTCATGACTATCATATTGGTTATACTCAAGTGGCGTACTTATTTATTGGGATGCAAGTTCATTATCCGTACAGAAAAACAGATTCTTAAAATCATGTTGCAATGGTGTGTGGTTGGTTTAGAGTACCATAAGGCTTTGTAAGATTATGGGATTTGATTTTAAGATCCATTAACGTGGTTGACACTTTGTCCAAGGAATTTCAAGCTGTGTCAAGTGGGGGCATTGATATCTTTTAGGGGACCTAAGTTGAATGATTTTCAACCTCAAACACAGCAAGACCCGTTTATTCAGAAATTGATAATTGACTTGCATGCAGTAGTTCAAGTCCCAAACGGGTATCAATTGGATCATGGAGTCATAATGTATAAAGTAGAGTGTCTTTTTCAAAAAATTCGATTTTAAATACTACGTTCCCAAACCAAAGGGAGCTAATATTATTCTAGTCATTGTCGATCATTTATCCAAGTATATGCACTTTCTTCCTATATAGCGCCCTTTCATTATCTTTTATATGGCTTCGTTACTCATTCGTAAGATAGTTCGCCTGCACGAATTTATGTCCATAATTGTCTCATATAGAGATTAAGTGTTTATGTCCCTCTTTTGGCATGGATTGTTTAAGTTAGAAGGAACCAGATGTTGTCATAGTTCAATGTATCACCCATAATCGATGGACAGAATGTAATGGCTTAAATGTATATGATGTTTCAAATCCTAGAAAACCAAGGACTTAGGTGACATGGCTTTCTAGGGTTGAGTAGTGGTACATACAGCAATGGAATTTCAAGTAGACAAGGTTAAGGAGCCGGTTACTCTAAAACCTCAAGATATTAGAGAAAGGCCCTTCCCAGTATCTTATATTATTATTCTAACGCTCCCTCTCACTCGAAAGCCCATATATGGGTCGAAATGTGGATCAAGGGCGCCCATATTTAGGGCATATATTTTTCTTTCGTGTTCATAATAAATTGTGAGAATGTTAGGGTTGGTAGGGAGCCAAACCTGAGTCCTCCCGTCAGCCTGAGCTCTGATACCATGTTAAGGAACCAGTTACTCTAAAACCTGAAGGTATTAGAGAAAGACCATTTCCATGATCTTATATTATTATTCTAACAGGCGACAAGTTTCGTTAATGATGTAACCTTACCGAAAGTAGTCCCTTGTCAAGCGACCATGTGATAAGATGAGTGACCTTTTCTTTGATCCGTATGAAATTACCGGTGAATAGGCAAGACGGCCTTGAAATGGCTCTTTCTCTTGATGCTTAGATCCACCCCCATCTTTTGTATTTTCCAGCTCAAAAAAGTCGTGGAACCAGTTCGAGCAATACTACCCCTTCTACATGTCCTCACAGATTCACTAGTCCTCAACAGTAAACTAGAGCAAGTCTTGAAAATTTCTCCCTTTGTGGAAAGCTCCTCTATGTTTATGAGGTCATCATATGGGAAGGATTATCAGAGGCCGGAAAACCTGAGCATGTTGCAAAAGTAAATTCCTGATTTCCACCTTAAGAAGAAGGTGATTCTTTTCGTCAGGTTTAATGCTAAAAATGATATTGAGGCCCACGTAGTCACGTTCCATTGATAATAACAGAAGAAATTTGAAGAAAGGGCATGATGATAATAAGAAAATAACATTGGGTGCATAATAGGTAATTCAACCTAAAAGGGAGGAAAAAGGAAAGTAATCAAAGTATGGTTGATGGAGTTATCATCAGGGCAGTATTTTTGTGTTAGACTGAGTTTTTTTCTCTCTCCTTTCAGTTACTAGTCACAGAACTCACCTAGTTTGTGCTACATTATTAATTTAGGCTATTGGTGTGAACTATATTTTTAGTATGGGCTATTTTATGTTTACCTCTTGTTATATTTATTTTCTTGTCAATATTGAATCTCATCCTTCATTAACAAACCCATTCCAGAATGAAAAATATACCATAGGTGAATTCGTGTACTTGGAATTGTTTGAAAACCAAGGATTGACCAAAAAATAAATGTACCAAAATAAAATAGATTCATGTTAGGAACTGGAGTTTATAATTTTAATCTTTTTGTGATAACATAATGTGTTCAAAATGAGAGAGATTAGAGATAAAGGGAAAGAGTGTGGACAGAGATAGCTACAGAGAGTGAGAAAAGCAATAGAGAGAAAGAGAAAGAAAAATGGTGAAAAAGTATTTTCCATTTTCTAAACATTCAACAAATATAGACTAACAAAAATAAGGTACTAATACTAGACTAATACAACCGAGCAATTCCTACCATTTCTTCTTCTTTTTTTTATTTCCCATTTCATTTACAAGATCGTAAAGGTATATTGTACACCCAATCAATTTGCTTAACCACTTTTGCTTCAATAAATCACTAACCTTCTACTCATTTAAGAATTTAATATGTCCAATTTATTAGATATAGCGTGTTCTTTCATAAATTTGCGCTTGGACATATATGCAACTAATTGATGTTTCCTCGTAAGCTTGAAAACCTCCTGCAAATGGTATAAAATACAAAATACATAGGTATTAGAATCAACTTAATGATAGATTAAGATAATTTTGAAATCAAAAGTGACTGATCCGGAGGACCCTAGCTAATCTACTCCCAAAACCGAATCATAACTGCCCATAAGGAAGGTCCGCACTGTGGTTTGATCCCCTCTCTTCCACTTGAAATTTGATCCTCATATTTCTGCAGATGATTTCCATTAGCTACTGACACCCACATAGGTGTTGTTTCCACCAGCTCACAATTCAATATTGTAGCTGTGTTCTCGGCAATGAAATTGTGAGTACTTCCACCATCAACCAAAATTGAAAAATCTTGTTTCCTTTTCTCCTTGTTAGGTTGATAGTTCTACTATTGGTAAACCCCTCAATGGCATGCACTGAAACTCCCATCTGAGTTCTACTGTCCTTCTCAATGGATGTTTCCTACTTTCCTCCTTCTCAATTGACTGGCCATGCTCTGGCCTTTATTGTTTCTTAGGACTACTTGTTTAAGATTTCTCGGTGCTCCTTCAGGCTATTTTAATTGTAGGTTTGTTCTATTGAATAAGGAACTTAGTGGTATTCATTATATCTGAGGACAATCAACAAGTGAAACTCTCCACCTAGTATATATGAGTTGAGGAAGTTTTGCTTTCACCAAATATTAGTGGTATTCCACCTAGTATATATGAGTTGAGGAAGTTGAGGAAGTTTTGCTATTAGTGGTATTCCACTAATAGCAGTCTTCTTATGATCTCTTTCACCGAATATCTCCAAAATTTTCTCCGTCCTTAAACAATGCATCAACTCTGGATCCTTCTACATATTTAGGAAAACTTAGCTTGTGCTCAGTAAGTGTTCCTTGGGTAGTAACCAATTACATTCCTCAAAGGTTCTCCATCCAAAGTGATTTACGAATCTTTCTTCCTAATTATAGATTTAATATTTCTTATGAAGCACGGCTTCTGTATTGCTACCTCCATATTAGTTGTTCTTTTTGCTGCAACTTCCAACTAGTATTCTCTCTGAGCAATAAGATTTAGGATATAGATAGAGTCTAGAGAGAGCTTTGAAAAGAAGATAGTTAAGTGGTGCAAAAGTATTTCCAATTACTGAAAATTCAACATTATAGAACGTATACACAATTCTGCTTTTTATAGACACCTTGCTAACTCGACTTGAATACTTGAAATTACTCTACTACTCCTGGGCTTACAGTACGTCTAACACTGGACTACCTTAAGCAATTGCAGACAAATACTGCTCAGGGTTTGCTCTATATTCTTTTTACTACGTTCCTTTGCGTTTTGCTCTTCTGATTTATGTTTTAGTAGCGATTTGTTCACATTTTTCAAAAGTGTGCATAAGCTCTCACTTCTCATATGCATGTGATATGTATGTAATGCCATGCTTTGCAGTCTGCACCTTGCTCTTAGAGCATCTCCAATAGAGGCACCCTAAGGGAGTGCCAAATATTGCCAACTCATCTAAAAAATTAATATTTTAGTTTGTCTCTCATCCATGTCAAAGTAGGCAACCTTTAACTCCAATAGGTAGGACCCTCTCAAGGTGCTTGAATGGTCCCCACATGATATCAAGAATAATAAATTAATTAATTAAACATGATAGAAGAGGTAAGAGTCATATATACATCTCATGTAAGAATTGTAATTTAGCTATTTTGAGGGGTGCCAAGAGGGTACCAAAAGTTGGCCACTTCTCTTGGCACCTTTGAAGCACCCTTGACACTCCAATAAATTGGCACCCAAGAGTGCCATGCCACATAAGATTTGGCACCCATATTGGAGTTGCTCTTATGTGCACGTATTAGGTGACTTAAAGCCCTGAAGTTACACGCTATAGGGAGGAAAATGAGATAGCAAAGTCTTAGTCGTGGTATTAAACTCACTATCCCCTATGTAGATACCGATTGAATGAAATACATAACTTAATACTGAAATTAGCTAAAAAAGAATTATTTTTTTAGAAGTTAATAATAAGGCTGATCCTCTTTTTCTTTTCTAATTATAATCACTTACTTTGCTTATCCTAAATTACTTGAAGTTAAGATTTTGCGAGTATCAGAAGTGGGGTACATTGGAAAACTCAAGCACCCACTGGCCAAGGACATTAAATTATGAATAGATCAACTGACTAAATTCATTACGAATTCTGCTACTGCTAATTTTTTTTGTATATTTTGTGATATTCATATCTTAAATTTGTACGCGTTAAAATATTTTACGAAGCGCCTGGCTCGTGTATCGTCCATATATAGTTGATGTTGTTCTTGCAGCCAAGCTAATATTTGTAATTATATGTTTATGATGCGCAAATGCATATATATATTTGGAGTTCTTAATTATGTGTAGATTATAAATGACCTATTTTAAGATGCGAAATATATCTTTTGTGGTCACAAATAAATGTTGACAGTTATTTGATTACCACATGTACACAGAGCACGCCAGCTGAAATGTCTACGTCTTGTATCTTGCTTTAGCATTACGGATGAAGGGGTGAGCAAGATGGTTAAGAAACTTCCTTTGTTGGAGGAACTCCACTTATATCATGTTCCCATCTCAAAAAAGGCTATTGAAGTTGTAGGCCGATGTTGCCCTCTTCTAAAGTCATTCAAGTATAGCAGACAAAATTATTTATGCTCACCTTATAAGTGTGATAAGGCAGCTCTAGCTATTGCACAAAACATGCCTGGACTGCGCCATCTCCAGCTCCTTGGAAATCTGATCACAAGTGATAGCTTGCTGGCCATCCTTGAGAATTGCCTTCATCTTGAATCTCTTGATTTGCGGGGTTGTTTCAATTTTGTTAGACTTGAACCTGATTTAGCAAGGAGGCTCTCTGAGAAGATGAAGAATCTTAGGCTTATATCTGACTATCCTAAAGCATATGATCCGCAAGCATTTGAACATAGTGTGGACTATGCATCTGAAGGATCTGACGATAGTGAGGACTATAATGTGGACTATGCATATGAAGGATTTGACAATGCTGAGGACTATGCATCTGAAGCTGAATAATATGATTTATCCTAGGATATGAGTCTTGGGACATTTGCATGCATTTAACAGTTGAGGGATGTCTGTAAAAGGATTTATATATATATATATATATATATATGCCCCTTGTTTTTATTCCATTTGACATGGTACTTGGATGAATCAGACTGGTTGAGATATTTTGGATGACTCTTTGGTGTCTTTTGGATCATGCAACAGATTACATTTGTCAAACTATATCTTTCATTCAACTGTTTCTTTTGTTAGTTCTCTCATTCAACTGCTAGATATTTGTGAACATGTTTTTTTATGAACTTCTTAAATAAGAATCCTGAGAATTTGGAAAGTTTTGTACTTAAATTGTTAGAATTGGAGATTTTACAAAAGTTAAAATTCTTACTTTGCATAAAATCATTAATATGCCGAATTCAAAATTTTAACTTTTCAAGAAATCACTAGTTTTAACTACAGAAATCACTACTTCTCATTTTAATTTTAAGAAGTTTTTAAGAAGTTCTCCCCCTCTGTGAATAATATAATTGTTGGTTCAAATGATACACGATTATGCTATTTTGGACACAATTATGACAGGGCCAATACTTTTCATCATAGAATGCCAAATAATTATTAAATTAAAAAATTACGTTTCTCTATATATGATCGACATCATCATTTCGGTTAATAGTATAAACAAATTTAGTTGAATTTATAAACCATATCACGATTTTACTCTCTTTGTTCACTTTTTAATGTCCAATTTTGGAAAAAAAAAATTGTAATTTTCAATGTTATTAGCAAAAATGGTTACCTAAATTTATATAAAAGAATAATTATCTAAAAGTTACCGAATGAATAAGGGATAGTTGTTCAACTCATTTGACTATAACAATTGGTTATATTTTAAAAATAGTTATTATCGTTTCAAATTATTATAAATAAAATGTATCATTTCAATATGCAAACTGATGATTTGAACCGCAAATATAGCAAATATTATGACATTGACTAACCCAATATAGTGCAACCTATTTTATTTATGACATGTCACATAAAGTTTTAATTAATAATTTTTTTCGGGGGCCTATACTCTTAATACATGTCAATTCTACTTTCAAAGCAATTTTAGTGCTAATCCTCCAAAGTTACACCTATATTTACTATTTACAAAACTTGACTTTTTTAAAAATCAGTTGAATTCTCAATTTTAGTATAGTATATAGATATGAATTATTTATATTTTTCACTATTAGTATGATCCGGGATGTGTTTTGTTCTTAGGGTTGGTTGGGTGAACGACTAAGTTGTACAAGTATTTAAAGTTTTGGTGATTTCCGATACAACTATGCAAGTTGACACTTACTAGTATTTGCAAATACCCATCAAACAACATCTTGAACTCAAGAGAAACATCTGTCCCTCCTATTGAAAATCAAGATTGTAAAAACTGGAAATCTGTTCGATTAGGTTTTGTTCTGAAAAAATGAGTATTCAGAATTAGGAAAGTACTTATTCCAAGTACTCAGACAACTACGGAATTTTTTTTAATTTTTCACTCACATATATTAAATTCATTTCATTCAAAATTTATTCTATATGTACCAAAATTTAAAACTCAATATTAATATCCTTTCATTATATAATATATAATCATATACTAATATATAATAATAATCTAACAACCAAATATAACTTGTCTTTTTTCACGTGTTTTAATAATTAACTACATATCATTTCAATTAATTGACAATACCTTACCGAAAAAGTAAAGACATATATAATTTCATATTTATTATTTTTTCGAGGCAGTTTTAAAATGAAAATGTAAAAAGGAAAAATTTAGAAAAATCAAATGACTTCTAACCGGTTTTTTACAAAATCAATATACTTATATAAAGGAGAAGACGGGGGCGTTTATGTGGTGCCTCTCAGATCGTTCCGTTTTATTTTCTAATTTTCTCAATTTTTTGAATTAAAAGTATCAAAAATTATAATTACCTTATATTTTTCATTCAGATAAATACTAATAAGTCAACTCATAATTATGTCAACAATAGTTTCCAATACTTTACAAGTCAAATATAGCCAACTCATAATTATGTCAACATTAGTTTCCTAAATATTAAAAAAACGCATAATCATGTCAATATGTCAAATATAAAAAATCAATTAATATCTTCATGCGAAATTTGAAATTTAGTTTCCTTGAAAATAAAAAAAAAATCTTCCTACAAATTTTCTACAATATTTTCTAAATATATTTTACAAGTCAAAGATAGTCAACTCATAATTATGTCAACATTAGTTTTCTAAATATTAAAAAAAAAACCAATGCATAATCATGTCAATATGTCAAATATAAAAAGCCAATTAATATCTTCATGCCAAATCGCATTGATTTGGATTTTTATTATATAAATTCTATTATTTATTGTAAAAAGAAAGAAAATTCTAAAATCGGAAAGATTGGAGAATAAAATATTAATTTGAAGATTATTAAAAGAAAATTCAGATTTGTTTGACTGCACCCGCACACATTATTGTTTTGGCCATATCTTGAATTCCTGAAGTCAGAATTGGACCATTTAACAGCTCACGCGAAGATAACGAAATTTCCTACAATTCTAAAGTGGTCCAAGTGTCAAATTAGATCTGGAACGGTCCTGAATTACTGAAGAAAAGTCAACTACGAATTTTCCCAATATTTTTCCATAATTACTCTTCAAGTCAAATCAAATTAATATATTTCTACAATTTTTATTCAATATTTTTCTAGAATTACTTTTAAAGTCAAATATTTAACCAACTCATAGCCAACGCATACTAACGTCAATATTAAAGAAAGTTGTTATCAATAATTTTATATTCCTAATGAGTGCTTTATCATTAACGCATACTTATAGCCAACGAATACTCCTAGAATTCCATCTATAAGTGCTTTATCAACACCTATAAATTCAACAACAACCACTATCAAAATTTAACATCCCACAAATTATTTGCAGAAGTTATATCTTTCATATCTATTATAGTTATGGATTATACCATGTTGTATGCTTTGAACGACAGTACTTACAGATGGATCATACGAGTGTGTGCCTGCAGGAAGTGAGAGACTGTTAATCTACACACGAGCGAATAGATCAGTCTTGATATGATTTTTAATTGATAAAAAGGTTTAAAACTTC
>PHNY01172722.1:0-11007 GCA_003724115.2 Anethum foeniculum | reverse complement strand
ATAAACTGCATAACAACTTGGTAAAAATATTTAAAAAGGGATAAATATTTTTAAAATGCCATAATAAATTTTAAATTGGTAATTAAGCTATTCAACCCCCCTTCTAGCTTAAAATAGCCCTCTTACGGTACCTTACACATTTTCATAGTTGTTTATCCTTGAGTCACTCTCCAAGTTAAGTTGTAAAATTTCCATATCAACTCTATTCAGTGAAAGATCACTCATAGATTGAAAAGTTGATTATCCCTTGTCTCTGAAAAGCTTCCAGTTGTCTGTCCTGTTGTAAACCTCGAGATTGTCTAGGCCCGTCATTTGATAACTTTGAGTAATCTGTTAAGGAATTGTATTTCTTGAGTCAGCATTGCAGGTTTTCTCGAATTGGCTTTTGTTAGGTCCATTGGTCAAATGCAGATGATGGGGTGAATGTTTTTGTGTCCATTTTTCGAGTTTGTGCAGCAGAATATGAAAATATAAAATGAAAAACAAAAACACCAAGAGATTCGGGGTCAATTCTTATATTAAGAAACAAAAACACTATAGGTATAAGCTATCAAGATCTAGTGTTTGCTCTATCACTCTAAATAAAATAACCCTTATAAAGATGAACAGTATAATATAAAGTAGCTATAAAATTGAGTGTTTAAAAAATGTAAGACTTGGTTGGTGTCTCACAATAATTTAATCCACTTGATTTTCAAGAAATAAATCTCTTAAATCAAGAGTATTAAATACTGTGCTACGATTACCAAAAGAACAAGTTGTGATACGTACTAGGGATAAAGATCCTCTAGGAGAAATATAAGATGAAAGAAATAAATTCTTCTAAGAATATATAAAAAGTAGATCTGAAAATTTATTGCTTTCTCTTACCCCTTTAATGGCTTCTCTCTCTTAGATCTCTAGATCCTTTTATGTATATGTATGTATATTTAATGCTTCGAGACTGTTCTCTTGATTGTTGATTAAAAAGGATTGAACTGCTTCTTTTATAGTGCTGAAACCGTGATTTTTAAGCTTTTAAGACTATCCGTAGAGCTTGTAAGACTATCCATCTGTATTGGTAAGACTATCAGTAAGACTACCATTGTACTAAGAAGACAATCGGCAAGAATATCACAGAACTAGCAAGACTATCGGCCAGACTATCTTAGACTTGCTAAGACAATCAGCTAGACTATTCATTTGGCCTTGCAAGTTGCAAGATTATTGGATAGTCTTGGAAACTCAAAATGATTGTATTTCTATTTAAAACTTTAATAAAATTATTTTTCAATAGTTTTTTTGAGCCATTTCTTCTCCTTAATCAATCTTATTTAATTTTCACAACTTATAATTAATCATCCAATTAATTAACCTACCAAATAAATTAATTCTAATTGACTCAATTTATTTATATAAGCCAAACAATTGATTTAATTAATTAAAAGAATTAAAACTAAATTCTTTTAATCCATCCATCTAAATAGAGCGATCCAAATCATATCACTTGACCACTTAACAATTCTTCGAATGATAATATTTAGTTTCCCTTTACAGATCATTGACGCCTAGTGGAATGGTCTTGTTAACAGACGAATAGTTCCGCTCTCAGGCCTTCGTATTATAAACTTTACAAACCATTGTTAAGCTGAGCTCTTTATTGGCAA
Organism: Anethum foeniculum; assembly: GCA_003724115.2. NCBI lineage: Eukaryota > Viridiplantae > Streptophyta > Magnoliopsida > Apiales > Apiaceae > Anethum > Anethum foeniculum. The sequence goes on along the minus strand of PHNY01172722.1, from coordinate 9,361 downwards.
AACAACTGAAATATCCCGGCCTTCACCTGTATCAAAACAAACTTCTTCGAATACCCTTAACCATTTATTCCACTTATTGCTTGAACATATTAATCAACTTCTGACAGTGCTTTGTCAAGGATTTCTTCACTGTAGTCTGTCTTGATCCATGTATATACCAAATCTTCAACTTGAATGATTCCAGTGACTATAGTATTATTTGCAAGTCATGTTCTATTTTGAGTTATCAAACCAGGCATTATTGAGATAATATATTTAGTTTCATTCTTGCTCAACAATCCCCCCCTATTTGGTTGTAACACCTGGAAGTCAAATAACAATAGAAAAACAACAGTTTAGAGGATAACTCAACTAACTCCAAAAATAGATCTTCAATCAGCTTCTGAACATTCAGCTCTGGACTTGTAAATAATGCTATCTTATATCTAATACATCTTCAATATAATTTCAACTTCAGCAGAGAATTGGCTCTTCTCTCCCTTCAGTGAAGTTGCATGTAGATAATGTTTCTTCAAACTTCCTTATATCTCCCCTTCAAGTGAAACTCCCCCTAAGTTGAACTTCCCTTCTAGATGAGATATAAAGAACCCTTCCATCATACTTCTTCAATCTTCAGATCTTCCCATAGAATGCAAAGAAAGTATTTGAAACTTAGAACTAATAATAATCTCTCCCACTTAGCCTCTCCCTCTTAGATAAAGAGAAAGATAAGAAGAACATACTACTATTTTTGTAACCACTTCTCCCCCTTAGTTGAGTAATCCTTCAAAGTGTATCAGAGTATAGAGTTAATCCTTCCAAAGAGTGTAGAAGGACCAAGATTATCAACCAAAGTGAGAAGAGATTATGATATGCAACCATTTTCTCAGAGTGCAAGTGTGTGATTTCTGTTTAATGATCTCACAATGTGTTTTACTCCACTCTTCATTCAAGTGTTTGTCACTCAGTCTCACAGTGTGTCACTCACTCAGAGCTCCAAATATCCAAGTGTACCTGCAAGGAAATCCTTTTCATAGAAAAGTTTCCTTCCACCTTCAAGGATGGAAATCTCAGTCAAGAGATTCAGAAATTTTCCTTCTGAGAGGGGAAATTATGATTCTTTTTAGTGGCAGAATTTCTGATATCCCTCAACTTCTATGAAGAAGTATACCATATAAACTCGTCAGATAAAATTTGAGTCATTATTCATAAGCTGCAATTTTGACTTAAAGTCAAAATCAATTCCAGATTTGAATTATGGTAAGATAATCACTGATCAATGTTATGCCATTAGGGATCAAAGATTTCTTCTTATGTCCTTGAGGACATTTATCAGAGGTAATGTACTCAGGATAGAAGGAGAGGTCCAAAATCAAAAATTCAATAATTGCGATTGACCTTGATATGGTTTAACAACAATTGCTACGTCAATACTTTCCTTGTGCGTGAATCTCACATATGCATGGGAAATATTTAAATTCAAGGAGTAGTGACTTTTATTCAGACGCCCTGGCTGACAAGCGAATTTCAATAGATTATATTCTGTTAGGAGAGTGCATCTAGTAATAGTCTGTATGCCTTTTCAGCTCCATATCCTTTGAGAGAATATAGATGGGCTCATATATGTCTCTAGGTTTGAATACTCCACTACTTTTCTGAGAGACAGAGATGTAGGGTTGACCATTCCTTCCTTATGTGGTGTTGTTTGGCACTATCTCCCTCATACTCAACTCAACTCCAAAATCAAATGGTATTTGTCTGACACCAAGTTGATATCTCAAGAAAAATTAGGTGTATTAAAGCAACGTGTGTAAATGTCAAAGCAGGGTAATGGATTCTGTTTGAGAAGTGTTTGGCTCTATGACTTTGACCAGAATCTATTGGTTTGATAGGCTCATAGTCAACTCCTAAGACCACTGAGGGTTAAAGAGTATTCCAAGAACTTGCAACCTCAGAATCAAAGAAATTTACCTTAGAATCAAAACCACATGGATTCATGAAGAATATCTCAGCAACGTTGTCTTTAATAATCCTATAAATAATCTTACAATCTCATTAGCTTAGAACAGTTTATATTGTTAGTCTAGTACAGAGAGAATAAGAACTATCCTAAACATAATAAGATGACAAATCTGAGATATGGTCATACCTTTCACATTACCTATTCCTTTTCTTGATCAGAGTAGATGATGTGTCCACTTGAATAGTAAGGTGCAGGATCATAAGGAATATAGGTTTCAACACACTTATGACAAGATAATTCAACAATTCAATACCAAATGTATTCAAGAAATACAACAAGACTTTTATCATGTCATTATAAAGTGTATCAGAGTAAACTTTAATTTTCATGTCAAGAATACAGTAAATTTGAGAAATCAATAAGACCGAACCAGTCATACTATATTCCTGACACAAAATACCACAACTACTTCTAGTTATGCTGCAAATTTATTCTAGCACATGTATTGAGAATAATAAATCAGAGCATATGAGGGTGCTAAATTAAATATCAATATCATAAGTATTTGTATCGGAGAAAATATATATCATGAATACACTCAAACACCTATATATTGCTTTCAAATCTAACTTAATTACCACATAACATATAACATGTAGAGCATGGCAATCAATTAGTTTTAAAACTGTGAAAATGAATGAATATAGGTAAATAAACTTACAAGGCCTTCAAATCATCATCATAGATTTGTGGAATCTTACTTGTTCTGCTCCCCCTGAGTTGTTGTTGAATCAAATCTAAGATTTGGTGCTTTAAGGCACTGATCACAGAAACTATCACCAGAATCTGGATCAGCCCCATTGTATTCAGAAACAGCTTCAGGCTTCTTTCATCATCAGAAAGATCTTCAACATCTAGAGAATCGGTACAGTCTTTCTTCTGTCTACTTGGGAGCTTGTTGTCATCGAATGTTAATTAGGACATTTAAAATAAAAACTCATAATCAATCATGATTCATTATCCACTAAATCTACTACCAGTTACGATATTCAACAAGAATTCACCAATTGTTAGACTTTTTGGCTATAGAATTATGTCTGGCTATGCTACACAAATGATTTAGACTTTAATGAATTTAATAGAAAAGACATTTTACAAAAAATCACTATAGTCGAAATCTCACCACTATCTTGTGATAAATATATGAACAAAAATTGCTAACATATTTATTCAAGTATGTAGTGCTACACAACTCACCATGAAGTAGGGATAAAAATATTAACATAGAATGTTACTAGATTTATCAAAAGTTTACAGTGTTGCAAATATCACCACTAACTATTGACAAACATATCAGAAGTTTATAGTGCTACTTATGATTTTGAAATCTCAAAATCTCACCACTGACTAAGACTGAAATATCAAATATTGATGGTGCTAGTGATCTCATCACTAATACTGAAACAAAGTGTCAGAAGTGTGATGCTGCTAATACTTTAACAATTTGACTTATTGAGCAAATGATAAATTTGAATTGCTTCAAGGTCCATAAATCAAATTATTAAAGCAAAGACACAACAAATAAATGCAAGAATATTCAAGAAATACAAGCATTTAAATATTGAGGGAAAGATGACATTCCTGATTTCAAACCATATCCCGTAGTAATTCCTTTGCTGTCATCTCCAAAGGTTACTATTGGGCCAGCTTACTTGTTCATTTCTGATAGCAGGGCTCTATCCTCGAACACTTGTATATCATACATCCACTGTTCATAATCCACATGGTTCACTTCACTTTCTCTTGCCATGTCTACATTATGGATCAAGTTTTCTTTGGTACCCAAACTAAGTTGGGTCCAAGGGACTTAGAGAGTTTCACAGTATGAACAATATCATATGCAAATTTGACATGCCTTTGTTTCTCATCGACTGACTCCTTCTTCTCTTTAGAAGCCTTAAGAATGCCTTTAGGCTTACAAGTAGGAGTTTCTTTCCTAACTTTAGGAGGATTGACAGTCTTTGCGCTATCATGCTTTCTACTCATTTTCTTATAATTATGCTTGCAAGACATGGATGACAAATGCATCAGGTTAATATAAGAAGACAAGATTTTGAAAACATTTGGCATGCATTCAGACTTAAACATGAGATGATTGAGAACCAGGCATGTTAGGCATGTTACGCTTTTTATGAATTTTGGCTTTATCTACTTTACTCATATTACATGCATATGCAAGATGTGAAGCATAATTACATTTAAAGCATAACTTCCTAAGAGAGTTAGGGTTAAAAGAATTTTCATTTTTGTTATTAACACCTAACTTCCTATTTTTATTGTGTCTAGTTTTCTTTTTAGCTTTGCGATCATCTCTATCATCTAAATTAGTTTTAGATTCATCACTTGATACTGACTCTTTAGATGACTCTATAGTTGACTCTCCTTCACTAGAAATCCAGTCTTCAACAAGCACTACATCTTCATTGAAGGAATCAGGAGTAGCTTCTTTGCATAATAGATCATTGAGTCCAATGTCGACCTTGGAAACACTGACTTGATTATTAACAATTTCTTTTGCAATATTAGCAGAGTTTTCATGATCTTTCAATTTAGATTTTAACTCAGCTATCTTACTCCTAAGAACAGCATCTGATTCCTCTCTGGCTTTGACCTTGTTCTCTAGGTATTCATTACGTTCCTTCAAATTTTCTAAGTTAACAGTGATGAGACCTAGTTCTTCCTGTCTAGCGCTCAGAATTCTATTCTCAGATTTTATTCTATTAAAGTCTTCTTTAATACTGGACATGCTAGCATGAAGTTGATACAGTCCTACTATTCTATCCTTTTCACGGTACTAGCTTATAACCCGTGCGAAACACGGGCGAGCTTAGTCTTGTTTTTTAATATATATATATATATATATATTGATATTTATATAGTATAAATTATGAAGATACAGTCATAGTTTGTAAGATCTTTTTTTGTTAAACTTGTGAGCTCCATTTATCTTTAAATTATATTAATCAAATTTTTTTTTCAACAACTCAATGTCATATAAGATGTTTATTTTTGCAGTAGAAATAATTTTGGAAAAACATGGTTATGAAGAACTATAACTGCCAATCTATTTTATTTATTTATTATAAAGAAGTGTAGTAATGCCACAATAGCTTCTTTTCTAATAAAAAAAATGAGGATTTGTATTTTGTTTTCTTTTGTCAAGAAAAATTCAAATTTTATTGTATTAATGAGAGAATAGTGTAATGTAATATGTGGGATAAAAGTCCATCACAGTCACCGGTCAAAATTAGTTATAAACATTTATTGCTTGTTTAAAGAATACTTGAGTTTTATATTAACAATAGTGATTATAACTATTTAATTAATTGCATGTACTCTTATAAACTATTAATAATGTACATTCTAACTTAGGAGAATTTGATTCTTGGTCTTTTGGTAGAATATCCTAAGTAACTAATATTTTTTAATGTTATTGTTAAGAATATTCGAACCTTAGATTTTGGTAAAATAGTATAAGAAGAGAATATTATTTAGAACATAACTAACTGCTCTAATTTATACGATAAAGATTTAACAGTTACACCAAGGATGATAGCTTAGAACCCGTACGATTCACGTGTTATTTTAATATATATAATAATTTTCTTAGGCACTATTATATTTTTATATAATTATTTTAAATAGTAATATCAATTTTAATTTGATATGTTTTTTAATCATTTTAATTATATTTATAATAAAATTGATATCAATAATTTATATTTGTTAAAATTGTATTTTTAAAATATTATAATCTTAATAATATAATATTATAGATATTAATAGTTATTTATTTAATTGCATGTATTGTTTAGAATAACAATATAAGTTCTAAATTTTAATATCGTTGTTTAGAGGGTTCAAACTTGTATTTTTGGTTGCATAGTCTAAACTGAGAATATTTTTAATATTGTTGTTGTGATGAATCGAACCTTAATCTTTGGTAAAATAGCATAAATAGAGAATATTTTTAATATTGTTGTTGTGAGGAATCGAACCTTGGTCTTTCGTAAAATAACATAAATAGAGAATATTCTTTAGTATAGATCTAACGGCTGTGATTTATTTACTAAAGATCTAACGCTCACTATTCTTTCTATAGTTGAACCAAACTACCAACAATTATACCATGTTTTGCTTATTATAGTTTAGTATAGATTTGCAATCATACCAAGATATATGAGTAGTTGTCACAGAAGATACCTGAGATGAAGAGATTTCCATTGATGTCAAATCATTATATTTTTCTTATTCTTCATCTATATCATTCCAGCTCTTTTCATCAGTCACTAATGCTTTGTCCTGATGCTTCTTCTGTCCAGCTTTATTCTCTCTCAGATGAGCTCCCTTATCTTCTGCATGTTTGGACTTTTCTAATTCACTTATAGAGTGTCCATTCTCTTCACCATCACACGATTCCTGTGTGCTTCTCTCAACCAACTGTTCCTTGCAGCATTCACTGGATACTGACTCTATAGATCCTCTATCTTCCTGATCTTGACTATTCCTACTTGATGACTTCAAATTATATTTGGAATTTCTTCGAAATCTAAGTTAAATGCACTTAGAAGCCATCTCAAACATAGATAAATCTTCTAATTTCTCAAACTCTTCTAATGTATAATAGTCATTGTCATCTATAGCTTCTTTATTGCCAATCAGATTTGATCCACTTATAGAAGCTTCTATAGTCAGTAATCCTTCAACATTTTCTTCAGGAATTCTGTATTCATTTGCTACAGTATATGTTGATTGCTGCATGATCTTGTTTATGTTGTCCACTGTCACTGACCCATATTTGATATTTTCTTGTTCTTTCTCAACTTCATAGGTCTTCAACTTTTTATAAAGTTCATCCAATGACATTGCATTGAAGTCCAGTCCTTCTCTGTTGGATGAAACTTTATTTTTCACTTGATGAGGTAAAGTAAGAAAGAATTTTCTGTTTATCTGTTTCCGTGAATATTTCTTTCCACGGGTACTTAACTCATTCAGAAGTTGGGTGTACGTTCTAAACAACTGACTGATGCTTTCACCGGGAAGAGATCTAAACTCTTTGTACTCAGATATCTAAATATTCAGTCTATTCTCATCTTCAATTCCTTTCACAATAACTTCAATAGTTTTCCACATTTGCTTAGCACTGTTACAGTTTTTAATCCGGTAGCTCATGTTGGAATCCATTGACTCAACTAAAATCAATCGAAGGCTTGTATCCAATGAAATTAATTCCTTATCCCTCAGTATATTCAGACGAATCCTTTGGGACAAAGTCTTGAGGATCTCTTAATTCCTTATCCGGCTTCTCGAATTTAGCCTTGCAGACTTCTTGAATCAAACTTCTCTAATCAGTTTCCCAAACTTCTCGAATAGGCTCATTTTGTACTTCTCGAAACAGTACATCTTGCACTTCTCAAATCATCATTTTGTGTACTTCTTGAATAATACATTTTGATACTTCTCAATTCGTTTAGTCCAAACTTCTCGAATCAGGATTTAGTGGAATGTTTACTCATTTTTGGAACTCTTTTATTTGATGTCATTCTTGATTTTTATGGCATGATCAAGGATTTTTTTTCCAGAGATAATTTAGACATTATATCTTTAGAACATGTAGTAATTATACAATATCCTAATCTAGAATAGACTTGTTCAAAGTTAAGGATCCTACAGTTGTGTGGTCATGAAAATAACTTACAAAGTTACTAATTTAGATTGGATTATTTGAAGACATTATCAGGCATGTCTTGCAACTAACAAGGATAATATCCCAGAAGAAAATAGGATGGCGAATCGTAGATTATATGAGTTTATATATTGTCGGATAACTTCCAAGTAACCTTCAACATAAGTAGACAGTAACTAGAGATGTTCAAAAAATCCGAAGCCCGAAATCTGATCCGATCCGATCCGGAAAAAAGCCCGATCCGATAAAAAGCCCGACCCGGTTCGGCCAGGCCCGCGGGCCTTAAATGGGCCTCCTTTTTTCTTGAAAATCCGGCACGGCCCGAAGCTCGAAAATCAGGGTAAAAGTCCGGATTTAAAAAAGCCCGGATAAAAGCCCAGGTTTTTTTAAAAGTCCGGTTAAAAATCCGAATTTTTTATATAAAATTTATGAATATACAATATATTTCATAAATTTTTAGAAACAATATTATACAATTTGAAGCAATTGACGTATATTTGGTTGAATTTTTACTCGTTACAGTAAATAACAACCGTTAGTACTTTAGGTTAAAGAATCATTAGCTGTAATATTAAATAATATTAAAGTATGGAACTGTTGAATATAATATTAAAGAATATTATTTGTTTCGGTATCTAACTACTCTTTTTTATAATTTGAGATATTTTTTTTCTTCGGTACCTAAACTACTCACAAATCGAGTCACAAAATATAAATTAATATTTAATATATAATTAAAAAAAAGCTCGGATAAAAGCCAAGCCTGATCCGGCCCGGCCTGCGGGCCTAAAACGGATATCATATTTTAGAGGAAGCCCGGCCCGGCCCGACCCGATTTTTAAAAAAGCCCGGTCTGATCCATTTTGAAAAAGTCCGGATTTTTTAAGACCCGGATAAAACCCGGCCAGATGAGCTTTTTTGCACCTCTAACGGTAACCTAAGCCTTCCCAAAAGGGACAACCAGTTGATATACAAATTCGGGCCTCATTCAAAAATATTAGTAATTATATATTTCAAATGATATTAAATACATATTAAAATAAAAATATATCATTAACTAAACACCTTACCATAAAAATTGTAAATGAGATTTATTAATATCATTTGCAATTTTTGCAAAAATTTTATTGTACTCAGCTACTAAAACCAAAGCAGTTTACATTTGGAAAAATATAGATAAATTATATATTCTCTTTGTTTCAAAATAGATGTATACGTTTGAAAAATTATGCGTAAGAAAAGTAAATATTTATAAAAAATTACATTTATATCAATATTAATTATATTAAATAAATATAACATGTAATGGGTTGAGAGTAGAGATGTTCAAAAAATTCGAAGACCGAAATCCGATCCGATCCGAAAAAAAGCCCTAAAAGCCCGATCCGGTAAAAAGCCCGGCCCGGTTCGGCCCGGCCCGCGGGCCTTAAACGGGCCTCCTTTTTTCTTGAAAATCCGGCCCGGCCCGAAGTCCGAAAAATCCGGATAAAAGCCCGGATTTTAAAAAGCCCGGATAAAAGCCCTGTTTCAAAAAAGCCCGGTTCGGCCCGGATAAAAGCCCGGGCTTTTTTAAAAGCCCGGATAAAAATCTGAATTTTTTATATAAAATTTATAAATATACAATATATTTCATAATTTTAAAAATAATATTATACAATTAGAAGCAATTGAGG
>PHNY01172687.1:17408-35986 GCA_003724115.2 Anethum foeniculum | reverse complement strand
CTTCAGCTACAGAAACATTATATTGCAGAAGCCTGTAATAGAATAGTGCTCTATCATGAACATCCTGCAGCCAGAATTAAACAGCTCATTAACTAGTCTAAAACAGGTACGACATAGAATGCATGAAACTATTCGAGCTTACAGAAAAAACCGTACCTGATGGAAATCCGNATGCAGCTCCAAGGGCCTGCTGAGTCTCTGGAGGTCTTCGGAAGAAACATTTCATTACTGATGTAAGCAGATGCAAACGTACCTATGTTGCAATAGACTAGATTAGTAGACCAGTGTTGATAAAACAAACACAGATGGACAACAATTTATATCCATCCAACAAGTCCAATACTCATGTTGTAAGAAAGTAAACTGGTAGACCTGTTTATTTCACTGTTTTGGAGTATAAAGATATAACTATAATTGAACAATTATCATCAAAGAAAATTCAAAGCTTTTAATTCAGATACTGATAATAACGATATAATTTAAGAGCAACCTGAAATTAAGATAAAACCTATTGCCTCCCATCTACTAGAGCAACAAGAAAAGGATGTATGTGCAAGAAAAAAAGGTGTGGACTGTGAACTATAATTTAGAGGCAAGACAACTGCATCAACAGAATTGCAATTTATTTAAATTTATTTGACGAAAGCAAACAATTTGCAAGGAAAAAAATGTATGAACTACAACTTAGAGGTAGGACAACTGCAATTAATACGATTTTATTAGAGGGAAGCAAAGAAATTCAGTTTACTTCTTCTCTCATTTTTGGAGTGTGTGTGTGTGCGCGCGCGCGAGTCTGTGTGTGTGTCTGTCTGTGCTAAGAAGATACTCTGGCAAGTCTTTAAGGAATAAATCAATTTTAATATGAAAAACATGAACTGCATGGTTACCTCTGCAGAGTACTCATCCTCCCAGTTTTCAATTAGACTTTCTAAAACATATGGAGCATCTTGCATGTCTTGAGCATACTCCCCCAACATCCATATAAGAGCTGCCTTGGCTTTAGGTTCCTGAATATTTTTACTGCTAATGTTTCCAACAACTGCAATGCAATCATGGCTCCATTGTGGATATTTTCTAAGAAGATCTTTCACAAGAACCTATAGAGGAGATTTGAGATTACAAAGATTCATTTAGAAATGTTCAAGTACATAGTATAAGATTCCAAGAATCTAAATTCCAGGAATGAATTGCAGGTTTGCAGTTACCAAAGTTTCAGCAGTCACGTGGTCCTTTTCCATCTCTAAAAACTGAAGCAGCCTGTCAACAATTGCATTAACGTCATATTGTTGGAGGGCTATTTTCCCAACAGCCCGAATTGATTCCCTAGCCATGGGAATATCAACATTTGCAGCATATTCACATAGTTCAGTCACTGAAATGAATTCGGCCAATACTTAAATTAGTTGTGTTTGGAAAGCTTTGGATAAGAAACGAGCCGTGGAATAAAAATTTTAAAGTTTAACCAACCAAAAGATGGAGCTATCTTGATTCGCAAAAGTTACAGGGACAAACAAACAGTAATACCTATTTCATAAGTATTGCTCTCATTCGCCACAGCAGTCAACATCTCAAGCTTCAATTTCTTTACATAAAATGGTTCGTTATACTGGCAATAGAAGTGTTTGTAATCTGTAGAAAATAGCATAGGTGCACGCATGACCAGTAGATGCAAGTGGCTTAAGACTGCGAAGGATTGCTCCGGACTTCCTGAGCTTACTTGAGTAAGCAAGGGGGCTTTGATGCGCTCATAGACCTGATATAAGTAACTTCCATATCAGTTGTTTAAAAAGAAAGAATGAACATCACTGCACATAATAATAGAACAAGAGTTGCGAGCTACATCATATTGTACCATCTATAGACCTATCTATGCTAATATGCGACAACTCAATTGTTGAATGCTTTAAAATTATATTTTTTCATCTGATTCAAAGTCTTTCATACATAAATTTAAATTATGTTCTTTACTATTGAGTATGGACATGTAAAATCACTACAGCTTCATGCTTCTACATGACCAACTTTCTCTTAATTAGGTAACAACAAGAAAACCACCACCATCATAACTATGATGAAGAAACAAATTGTTATCTTGCAAGTATAAGTAATGTTTTAGGGTAACAGGTTGATTATGTAAAGTAAATGTTGTCCATGTAGCTACTTCCTCTCTCAAGACCATCTCCAACCCAACTCTATAAATGTACTTTTACACTATTTTGGTGTAAAACTCCTCTCCAACCCAACTCTAAAACTTACACCATTATGGTGTCACACGAAATTTGGTTTTACACCAAATTTTTAGAGTTTTTGCATATACCAACATTACCCTTGTACTTCTTTACTAAAACAAATTTGTTCCATTTGTATCCTACTAACTTTATTCCCTTTAACTTTACTTTTGTACTTTAATAATAAAATAACTTATACAGTACAAGAATGGTGTAAAATTTAGTGTTAGTGGGTTGGAGTTGAATTTGAAAATAGTGTTATTTTTACTCTATCTTAGATTAAAAATCACACTAAAATAGTGTCGCGGATTGGAGATTTAGATAATCATATTTGCCTGTTAGAATGTCATTTGCGCCTTTGATTTCCTTGTGTGATAAAATTATATACCTATAATATATAAAATTGTTTTAACAAGTGGAAAAATTGCTGGTGATTCCGTTGCTCCATAATACAATGAGACTCCTTTACAACTCTTCTAAGTGAGACTTCTCGAAGAAGTCTGAGTGAAATTCTAAAGATGTACTTCTTAAAAAATTCGTTCCTATTTCCCGTGCTTTTCCGATTTTAAAGCCTTCAATTTTGTAGAACAAGATAAAATTATGTACCTGCTGATGTACATCAGTCATAGACAAGGTCAATTGTAGAAACAACTTGATAGTTGCCAACACAACAGCCCCATTTGCATGTTGAAGTCTATCTTCAAGAAGATTCATAATATCAAAAATTTCACTGCTATCTGGAGGTACATACTTGGACACCAATTCAAGAACAATACATTGTGACCATTCACTAAACTCTTTGATCCTGCACATCATCATTAAGTATATCAATATCAAAAACAGACATTAAAACAAAGCTACTTTTGAAGGACAATAACACAAGACCACAAAATTGAAGGGAAAAAATCTGTGGGCTTAAAAATTGTTTGAATTGTAAATGTGATAAATGCTCCATAATATTTCTGATTCAACCAAAAACGAACTCCCTATCCCCTAGAGCCAAGGGAATATAACATATTTACATAGTATACAGGGGGGTGCAGCACAAGAATTACGAAAACACGTGATGATTGTTGACATTAAAGAACAATCCCATGTAACTGTTCCATATTTACATTGCTTGTGGACTAGCACAGTTACGAATTGTTGCAAACTTTGGCTTCTATGAGATTGTATGGCTAGCATAAATGCACAAAAAAAAAGTATATTCTCTATGGTATCACTCTGGTATCGGTTTTTTCCGGTGGTACCACTTCGCATTTTTGACTAACTCATGGTACACCTAAACTTTTGACTTCATACGCCCTATACCCAACTTTTAGCCAAGGTCAAAAAACGTTTTAACCGTTATTGATTAATCAAACCAGAAAATTGAGGAAATTCCTGTTGATACGCTTCATTGATCTTGAAGTAACTTGAATATTAGGATATTCATCTTTATTTGTCATTTTCAGTGTCTTCCTCTAGTTGTCCTCTTTTCATGATCTTCTATCTAATAATCATTTGAATCAGGGATATATTAATTCTTACCACTGGTACCATTTGGAAAGGCCAATAACATTGAAAATGATTACACCGGAAAAGTGAAGTACACAATAGTACCATTGAGCATATCCTCCAAAACAAAATTTTATTTCATATCTCATTTAAGGGCAATTCTTGATGAGGAGATAAAAATGCTTTCTTATTTGTAATTTATCAAATTGCAACGTAAATTGAGGTTTCATCATTTTGATCAAAGGTAACATAGAGGATATGGCCATGGAAAACACAATTAAAAAAAAAATTAATCATTAATCATCAGTTAATGATAAATATAAGGAGGCGTACTTATTTAGAAGGTAATATATAATTGGCTTGCTAAGCAATGCTTCTCTTTCCCTTGATGCTTCTTCAGAAGTATTTGCCTCCAAGCTCCAAATCTCTTGTAGTGATGATAAACAGTTTGCAACCACCTAAACAAATCATCATATTGCATTATCATTAGAAATTGTTAGAAAGATATATTGACAATATGACAATTTGAAATAGTAAACCACTGTAGCAAGCCTGCATAAGTTTTTTAATAATTGGAATAAAAGTAATATATTTCCATTAGAGGTTCACAAGAAACAAAATATTCAGGCAGTTCACATAGACTCGCAATTGATCTCTCACTCGCAATTGATTTCCATTAGAGGTTCAACAAAAAACAAAACATTCAGGCAGTTCACATAGAATCGCAATTGATCTACCCCCCCCCCCAAAAAAACACCAAAAGAGCATGTAGTATAAGCACGAGGCACTTCCAGACTCCATGATCTCCATCCAAGTTCAATACAATTTATAAAAATGTACTGTTTAATAATTTTGAAAAAAGACTAAATTGCAGTCAGCATATTTTTGCTGTAGTGTAATGGCACTTCCCAATCTACAGTTTAAGTATATACACTTTGCATCTCACGACATTTGAGCAAGCCACATTTTGCATGCTTTTCATGATTTTCCGACAATTTGACTAACCATGTTAAATTCTGTATGGTTATTATTGAAATTAATAAAGATTATATTATAACAGTAAATCAGTACATTAAAGGCAAACTAGTGAATATTAATACAGAAAATTAGTTTCTTAAAATAATATAATTAAATTAAAATTGAAAAATAATATAAAAATATCTTGAACATTAAAGATCTATATAACTATATGTATTTTATAGAACTCGTTATATAAAAAAATATATGGCATGCATGTTATATAATAGTAGGAGAAATCATTTTAAAACTAGAAAACTCATCATGAAAAAGCATTTAAAAACTTAAAATTAAAAAGAACTTCTAGTAATCTACACTGTTCTTTAATTTATATTTTGACTTTTAATTTTTATAAGAAACTTCTCTTACTTACGTTAAAAAATTAACATGTTTTCATTCAATTTTTGAAACCTGTCATCATAGTCTACATACAGTGTATCTTCTCCACTTGTTAGTTGTTACCCAATTCAAGCACACTACACACAACAGTCTCAAAAATTAACTACTTCTTTCCTAACCCGATTTTCACCATTAGTAATCTCTTATCTCGTCTACATCAAACCCATCACTAATTTAACCATGCCCCAACCAATCTAATCTCCCCCTTTATAAATAGTCCTTTTACTAATTATTCAATTTACAATTTTTTGCAACTTTGTCAATTCATATTTCTCATTCTGTATAAGCCCGGAATGAATTGCATAGTTTAAGTCTTGAATGGAGACACCTTCATATACTTCGAATCCCCCTCATCAGTAAACAAAAGATGTAAGAGGATATGGAATGTCCAGGTCAAAGAACATGACAGGTTGGACTTTGGAGAGAATATAACAGTTTTCAAAAGGAGAAATGTAAATATTAGAGCTAAAATAAGCAGCAATCGAGATCTTAGATTTTATAAGTATGGCTTCAGATGGGTGTAAGCGGAAAGAAAGGAGCAGCTGGGTTAGACAGAGTTTGGGACAGGGAGGAAGGGGACGATAGGGTGAGAGAGATGATAGATCAAAGGGAAGAATACATATATCCATGTTTTTAATCTTTTTTAGTTCTTTCTCCTCATTTTAAAACTATATATAGTTAGTCAATGACTGAAACAACCCTGGAATCTGGATGAATTAAGATTAACGATCAAAATAGACAGAAATTCGTTATTGGGGAAACTGAAGCTAATGGTATGAGAAGTGTATATACCCAAATTACAGAGTGCAAAGGGTAATAACATTATACAAAGGGATGCAAGGTGCACTTTCGTCTTAAAACAAAGATAAGTTTCAAAAGCAAATATAGGTAGGCAAATCATCAATATATCTTCTCAAATAAGGCATGTTAAAAAACATTTCGCCTCACAAAAAAAAAGGAGTGTTTACAAGAAAGATCACCAAAATACAGAGTTCACAGATGGGCATAGTTGGGATATTTTAAGGTAAAGGTGGGCGATAGAACCTCAACCATGGCGCATACTGATATAAATTAGCTATGGAAGTTATGAGAGTTTAAAATGCTTGGACATATAAAAAAAATGAAGTTTTACCTGAGAATCTGGGTCATTAAGCATTAAATGTTTAAGCAATGCAGGGAAATCGGCATCCACACACGTTGAAGCAGATATGTGATACAACTTCAAAACCCCGATAGATGCAACCATCCTCACATAACTACTCCCATCTTTTAAGCCAGATCCTAGCGGCCCCACCAAGTACTCTACTAGATTTGGGACACGAAGTGTACACAAACTCCTCAACGCCAATCCACGTATCATTGGATCTTCATCCTTACAATCCCTTTGAAGAAAATTGATAGTCAAAAGAGCAAGATCGGGATTGTACTTTGCATAATTTCCAACATACAAATAACACATTTTCTTCAAAACAATATCCGATGTTGCTGAGCACATAACCATTTCACTAAATACCGATGAGACATCAATCCCGACGGTCATGTAAGATATCACCTTCTTGAAGAGATCCCTCTTCGAGTCATCAGTCCCTGGCGCTCTGCTCCCAGCCAACTGCCTTAGCTGCGCCTTCAAGTCTGAAACTTCCCCTTTCCTGTAAAGAGATAAAACTGCCATTAGCTTACAATCCAGATCCTTGAAAAACTAATTTCTGCGTGCTCTTGTTATAGCCTGCTTAAACATAACAAAAAAGGGGTGCTTCTTGCAATCTTAAAGTTCTCTACTTTATCGGAAACAAAACTCTCCAATTTGTGAAATTCAAATCATTAAAACACATTCTTACTGGAAAAATCAGAAAAAAAATAGTATAACTTGAATGAAAACATCGGGGTAACACTACAAATTTGCAGATGAAAAACAAAATTATCCAACAAACTTAAACTCTGATCAAATATATGCTATACACTCATGTTTGGTAATCAACTTACTACTTGCATTAGCAATAAATCAAGTTGTACGTAATCAAACAGAGTCAAATTACATCAGATTCCCGATTACCGAATTAATTGACCATCCTATCAATTTTCATAACCTTGCTGTATACTACCTATATCACTTACATTCTACTAAATTACTGACCTTTACACTAAAATCAATACAATTCACTAAAATATACAAAACCCATGAAAAATAAACACTTAATTATAATAAAGTTTGTAACTTTAAGCAAGTAAACAACTAAAACTCAAGCAAGAATTACATATAAAGCAATACATAAAGAAAGAAGTAGATATATATATTATATGTGTGTGTAAGTATATACCCAGAAGGTTGAGAAGGGGAGGCAGATCGCTGAGATGAAGGTGGAAGAGGCATGATCTGGATGTTGAGCTTCACAAATTCATAAATTTAAAGAATTATAATGGGGGGTTTGAGTTGATTTTTAGTGGGAATTGAATGAAGATCTTGATCTTGATTGTATTGAAGAAAAACAACTTCTTTGTTTTTATCAAACGTGTCATAGAGAGTATTTTGTTATCCTTTTCTTTGAGTTAAATGACTTTCATAAAAACCTTAAAAACACTTTAACAATGACACTATATTGTTAAAATAAAAGAAATTTTTGTGTTGATCCAAATCATGTTATTTTGTTAGTATTCAATGAAAAAAGATCATAAAATAAAGGGTCTTTTTGAAAATATGATTTTTTTACTAAAAATAAAAATATGTTTTTTTAAAAATTTATTTGTAGAAAATATGATTTTAAAAAAAAATTTGTAAAAATACGAATTTGGATTTGCAACTCATGCAACCAGATAGAAGATCAAATGCAACCATAATAATTTTTATTTATTTTTCGAAAAATGTAAATAAAGTTGTATATGTACTTGTTTTTTGTTGCAAATAGTTTTTTACAAATATTTTTAAAAAATAGTAAAATCACAAAAAAAAATAAAAAAATAGTATTTTTGATAATTTTTTTTAAATAAACAAATTGGATAAATTATAAATTTTATAGATATTTTTTATTTCACATTTACACGTTTCTTTATAATTACTTATTTTAGTAGAAGGATAATAATGTAAATTATTTTCACATCAAAAAAAATTCTATTAAAGTATTAATATTTTTAATTTTTGTGGTAGGTTGATTTTGTTTTTTTATAGTCTACCTACCTAATAATACTTTTTAACAAAGTTAAATTTTTAAATATTAAGATACATTTTGGAAAACATCTTATTTGGGCCTGTTTGGGAAATTAGTTTATCGACTTATAAACCCGCAATAATTTATCGATGAGTATTTGTCGACCCAACTTATAAATCGAATTTATAAGTTTATATAAACTGATAAGTTGAATGTTAGTAACGACGTACTTTTTCTTAACTTATTTTGATTTTTCACTTTTTTATTAACTTTAGTTTTAAAATATATTTTTTTAATGTTAATATAACTTGAAATTCAAGAATTAAGATGATTATATTTAAAAATTATTTATTTTAGTTCATTCAAGTAAAAAAAATTAAACTTATAACTAAAATTATCGAAACACGTCTATAACTTATAAGTATTCATCAATTTATTACTTATTATTTTAAGATTTTCGACATGCACTAAATACTTTTTCAGAAATCCTCTATTTTCATATTTTTGTACAATGAGAAAAAGATAATAAACCTTGTTGGCAAATCAAAATATCCAAACCCTTCACAGTCCTCTTGCTTTCAAGCATAAAACCTCCCTACTGCAGCTACTTCTTCAAAGATATAGACACAATCTATACACACAAGAAAAAAAGAGATGTTAATAACTCATTATCTGCCAAGACTATCCATACCCATCTCCCAATCTCCATTTTTCCACACCCAAATTTTCTTTTTTACAAAACCCAAATTTTTAGTCTCTTCAACCCTTATTTCCACACCAAAAATCTCACATTTTTCTTCAACTCCCACAATTCCATCACTGACCCATCAAGAAACTACTAATTGTGAAGAAACCCATCTTCAAATTTCACTTGAAAAGCTGTTTGTTCCACCTGATACTGAGATTTCAGCAACAGATGTGCCAAGAATTTTAAAGGGTTCTAATATTGTGGTTAGTAAGTATGCTAGAGATGCTCAAATTAATCAAGCTGAGTTTATAAAAAGTAGTGTGGATACTGAGAGTTGTCCTTCTGATGGCGCTCCTGAGTTTGCTCTTGTTGGAAGGTCTAATGTGGGGAAATCTTCTTTGTTGAATTCTTTAGTTAGGCGAAAGAAGCTTGCTTTAACTTCTAAGAAACCTGGTATGTAGTGTAATGTGATTTTTTTTTTTTGTTTCGGTTTTCTTGGTAATTTCTTAATGTAAAGATAAAATCTTTGTTATATACTGATAATTTAGATGATAATTTGATAAACTTAAGTGGTATGTAGTGTAGCTGAATACGGATATGTAACTGTTTTTGGTTTCGGTGTTCTTGGTGATTTTTAAATGTAAAGATAGAGTCTTTGTTGTTGTTGTGATATACTGATAATGTAGATGATAATTTGATAAAATTAAGTAGTATGTAGTGTACCCAAAGACGTATATGTAACTGTTCTTCGCTTCCGTGTTCTTGGTGATTTTCGATAGTAAAGATTGAATCTGTATTGCTGTTGTATACTGATACTTTGATAGGGATTGAGTAGAAGGTGAACTATGTTCTCGTAAAAATTAAAAATGTATGGCCCAATTAAGCCTCCCTTGGGCCTTGGCAACAAGTTGTTTTTTTTTTTGTGGAGTTTAGGTCTCAGTTTAAACATGGTACCCAGAATTAGGTCTACAAAATTTAATTTAGACTAAGGTTGAATATTGCCCCATAAGGGTGGTATTTGATCTACGTCCACTCTTCAGTCTTAGAATGTGAGATTTCAAGGGAGTCGGAGTGTTAATATATATATATATATGAGTTGATTAAGCCTCTATAGTCCTATACTCATTAAAGTTTTTGAAGAGTCGGTAATGTAACACTATGTGATGGTAGATAGTTGACTTGAGTCAAAGATAAGATGATACAAGTAGAAACAAATGTCTCTGTTTTGGTAGTATTAATAAAACAGAGCTGATTGAGTCAGATTGGGTATTGGGGTCTATCTAGCAGAGTGGAGAGTAACACAGGGTATTGGGCTGGGCGTCTATCTAGCAGAGTGGAGAAATGTTGTTTCATTAAAGGATGATAAAAATGGAGTGGAAGGGGATGACGTAGATTAGTACATCAATGAAGTTCATCTAATTTTCTAATATGTGAATGTCCGGCAGGTGGCCAGGTGACTCCTTTATCCTCATGGATACCTGAATTGGCATGCCAATACGTATGACGTGTCATATGTGGTAGACTGGATGTCTGGAGTTGGTAAACTATGTGCTAATAGTTTTTAGGTAGGGAGAAGTCAAGCAGGAAAGTAAAAAATAGAAAAGATATATGATCTTTATTTGGCGCTATTTCTGTAGCCAAATTATGCTTGCCTATTGAGGAATCCACTGGGAATATTTAACAAGGGGTACTGTGCATCTGGGAAGTAATAAAGTACTTGTCAGGATATGAAACATTGTACTAAGTACTGAATTATTTCTTAAAATACCAAGCTATATGTTTCTCCTAACAATGCTCTATAGTTCGAGTTACCCATGAGCTATTTAATTTATTCATTTGATAAATGTCTTCATCATCACTTATACAGTTTAGCTCCTATTTTATCTATGATTAGTGGTAAATTTCAAGCTCCTTTCCCCTCCCCGTGAACAGTCATGGTTATGGATTTGAATCCTCACAAGAGTTGGGGCCCTGGTTAAGAACCCCTTTTGTCCTGCGGCAAAATTGATCAAACAAATACTCCATTGGGGGTATATATTACTTGATGAAACTCCAGAATTTTACATTATTGTTGTAGGATGAGGGCAGTTCTGAAGTTTTTGCACTGTCACGAGCCTACAGTACAAGAATTTTGATGTTTGCTAATTATTATGAAAGATACTTTATGTCATGATTATGGGAACAAAAACTTTTTATACTTTATAATTTAGTAAAACAAGTTGAATGATTCACATAAGAGTTTAGTAAAGACCAGCTGAATGAATTCACGAGGGTTTGACATGATGCAATTTGGAGTTGTCATGGACTAAATAGGGCTGAATTAGGCCGACTGAATTATGACAAACTAGAACATGGGGAGAACATTGAGTTATATGATTTAGAAAACCCAATGGCTTGAATATATTGTTATTCATTCGTTATATTCAAATATATGGTAATACGAATTCACATTTTTCAAATGATGCCCAAGTAATCAAGCAAAAGACCCTAAATGTAAAAAAAAGATTCAGACATCTGCAGATGAATAACTTCAAATGCAAATGCAGTACAACTTAGGTACATTGATAGATTCAGATAGACATCTACTGTATGAAGAATTAATGGTAGATTTTTTGTAATGGAACTTTGATATGTATATTATTGTTTTGCCTCCTTGCAGGGAAGACACAATGCATCAACCATTTCCGTATTAATGATAGTTGGTATCTGGTGGATCTGCCTGGATTTGGGTATGTATTGGTTCTAGCATAACATAATGATATCAAGTATATCTACCAGGAATGTGTACAAGTGTCTTTGATTAAATTTAAAAACAAGAATATTCAAAATTTCAAGGACCCTTGTGCTTCCTCTTACTTTGTGGATTAATTATCATCAAGTTATGCCTACTGCCATTGTATGTCCATGCATTTAGCAGTATTCCCTTAACACTATATGATTAAGTTAGAGGGGAAATATAAAATAACCAAACCTAATGAAATATTTCGATGTTTTTGGAGTAGACATCAAACTTTGTTGTACTAGAACATCGTATAGTCGTTAAATGGATTTTGGTATAGCTCTTTGTTCCCTTCGTGTACTTTTTAGGACACACAAGTGCAAAACGTTATATTAAATTGGCCTGTAGAATGAGATTTTAAACTCGTATATTTTTTATGATATTTACCAATTTCAGATAAATTAAACTTTTTATTTAAATTGTTCAGTGTATATGAAACTGTTTCAATATGTTAAGAGCCTCAAAAGCATGTTCCTTTCTTTGAGACTTGAAATTTTATGTTCATAAAAATTTGGCTTAGGATGACTGTTAATTTTGAGTTTGTCTTGGCAAGATCACGACAAAAAAGTGTAGTTGGTTGACCCACTGACTCAAATATTTTAAACATTAAACAGGTATGCATCTGCACCAAAAGAACTTAGGACAGATTGGGCCAAGTTCACTAAAGATTATTTTCTAAATCGCTCAACTCTAGTCTCGGTGTTTCTTCTCATTGATGCTAGCATTCCAGCCAAGAAAATTGATCTTGAATATGCAAGTTGGCTGGGTCAAAACCAGGTACTCATCAGCATATACTTCTGAATTTAGAAGAGAGATCAGGTTCTCCTGCATTCTTATTACGCATTGATTGCTGCAACTTAATTGATACAATTAGAATCCTATCTCCGCTTGTTTATTGCTGTGTGCAATGTTTTGCAAATAAAAATCATTCTTTCTCTTCTTTTTTTAAAGATTCTATGTTTTTGCAGAGTCATGTAAAATGAGAACAATACGGTATTGTTATGCTATCCCGAGTTATGTTTAATCATAGCTTTAAACTCAAATAATAATTTCCTCAATATAGAAAGAATAAATTAGAGATCACCATTAATGACTCCTAGAAGCTGGACATATTGAACCAGTTGATTTTGTCAGTACTAATGATGGAAGTTGGATATCTGAAAGACTGAAACTGACTTAATAATTCATCCTAAAACTCCATCGTGGACCTACAGTTTTAGAATCTGCTAAATGTTAAGCTTACATATGCTGGTTCTTACTTTTCAGATTCCCATGACTTTAGTCTTTACGAAATGTGACAAGCGAAAAAAGAAAAAGAATGGAGGAAAACCACCTGAAGAAAATGTGCAAGATTTTCAAGAGTTAATACAGGAGTTCTTTCAAGCAGCACCACCTTGGATCATGACTAGCAGTGTAACTAATCAGGGGCGCGATGAGATACTCTTGCACATGGCTCAGTTGAGAAACTACTGGCTGAAACATTAAGAAGATTTAAGAAAGTTGAAGTACGGGAACTCATCTTGTCTAGCTTCTTGACCGACAAGTTCTTTGCAGCAAAATGGTTTTATATTTCTAGAATATTTAAATTTCAGCTCTTGGATCTGCTCCGAAACCTGTAAACTTAACTGAATTGCTGCAACGGGTGTCATTCTGTAGCAATCCCAGCCGAGGAAGTAGCCACACTTTCCTGCTGCAAACTGATAGTGTGTTGCCTCGCTGCAATCACGGTGTACACCTGGTAAAGTTCTTATGTGAACTAACTGAAAATTGTAGTAGCAAACACGTCATCATATTACAAACAATCTATTAGTTTGAACTTCAAGCAATGTTTAGTTTTGTCATTTCTGGGAATGTTAGGGTTCGGACAAGAACATTCATTCATTCATACAAACTTTAACTAGCTTTTACACCACAATTACCTCCTAACGATTGACATTGAAAATTGGCCCGTCAGATTACAGAGGCACAATATCAAGTTATTCAATTTGTAGGAATCTATTTTTAGCATCACTAAATTTGAGACCGAACATGACTGGCAAATTGTTGAAACTTTTCTTATTCATTAAGAAACATGGATCTCTACTACGGTGGTTATTTATAAGATCCATGCTCTTTCTTTAATTTTATTTAATTTATACGGTAAAAGTAAACCAATCAAATAGCAAAGATAGTTAGGATATGACAAGAATTTAATTAGCTATATTAGCAAACAATTTCAAACTATTCTAGAGAAGTCATATAGTTGATCAATCATTAAAAATCTCTGATGACTGCTTAATATACAGTACAATGAACCATCATTGACTTGTAGTAGTATCATACAGCAGAATACAGACTCTGATCTCAAATTATGGGTAAGAAAAGAAACTGCAAGGACCTCGTCAATTCAAGAACACAGGTATACAAGCCCATGGCACAATCAATGTTTAAAACTGGTACATTTGTTTGACATTAAAATCAGATTGGATTAGCCTCCTTTCAAGTATCCATGTACTCACATTCTCAACGGTTTCAACCCAAGAGATGCCCTAAGCCTGTTTGCTTCCGCAATTTCTGGATCTGGGTGGTCTGTTCCATCATCCTTCTTCTCCTTTTTCTCCTTCTTCTCTTTCTTTTCCTTCTTCTTCACATCATCACGGGTACCATCTTCAAGACCATCACCATGCTTTCTTGGGCTAGCACTTCCACGATGTCTCTTACGGCGTTCTTCTCCATCACGATCTTTCCTATCCCTACTTCTACTTCGGCTCCTTGAATGACTCCTCCGCCTAACACGGTCCCTATCTCGTCTATCTCGCTCTCTACCTTCTCTATCCCTTTCTCTCTCCCTATCTCGGCCATAGTCCTTTTCATCTCTCAGGCGATAACGGTCCCTATCTCTTTCCCTGTCCCTGTCTCTGTCACGCCCTCTTCCACGGTCTCTATCATAATCTCGATCATATTCTCGATCATAATCTCGGTCCCTAAGAAAGGAAGTAAAAGAACAAAATATATGGAAGGTTAAGCTCCAAACACATAAACAATTAAGAGTCTACAACAATACAGCAAATTAATTCCAGTAAATACAATTTTGCAGAATAACTTCGCAAACACTTGCATAGCCAAAAAAAAAAAAAAATAGCAGGACATTCAATTAAGTATTTTTTATGCGAAAAAATTATCATTTTGCAAGCATTAGCCTCGGGGCACGTCGGCACCACATGAGTTCACCGGGGTGGATCCATATGTAATTAAATACCTAATAAAGAACATACCAATTTGTTGAGACTTTGCAAGACAGTAAGTGTGTGACGTTCAGTAATTTAATACGATCTACAAGTAACCAAACAGTACAGATACAATTTTTTGACATTTACAATTTTACATGTGCAAAAACAAGCCAGAAACCCCATCTCTACCCCATCCAAACAACACCATTGAAAAGTAGGAACACGATATATTCAATTCCAGTTTATGCATAATACATTCTATTTCTAGGCCACAATGCTCAAGGTCTATTTGATTGTGAAACCAATATGGAGCCCAGATACTGTGAGTAAAGATTTTGAAAGCCAAGATTAAGTTTACAGAAATAAAACTCTAAAAAAGCAGGATTGTGTGATCCATCATACTTCTCGCCATACACTGTCAGTATAGAGAAACCTGGCAGGATCATACCTCATTGTAGGAAGCTGTTTTAGGCCTCTGTTGCTATAATAGCTATAACAGTTGCACATATATATTTTTCTACGTGAATGTATTTCAATGTGTGTGCAAGTGTGTTGGTGAGATTTAACAACAGCTTCCACGACTTGTAGACTAGCAACCTATACATACAGTTCTAATATAATATGTCAAGTGAACCACAACATCCAGGAGAGATACATACCTATATCTGTGACTGTCTCGTCCTCTTTCTCTATCTCTTTCCCTAGCAGGGCTGCGTCCACGGTAATGAGCCTGTCCAGGTAAAAGAGATATCAACAAATGAAAGATCAGACCATAAAAAACAACTTCATCCATCTAGAATGTAGAAGCATAAACAGTTTTTCTTGAACCAAAAATCACTTTATCATAGGATATTGTTAAATACCTTGTCATGATCCGCATCTTCTACATCAGCCATGATATGATCATCCTCATCTTTTTCCTCTTCCTCCTCAAAGTCATCTTCAAGTGCACTTTTTCTAGGTTCTAGTGCACCAATAGTTTCGATAGTCCATCTGCAGTTAAACTTTAAATATCAAATAACTGAAGAAAAAATCTGATATAAATGTATAAAGACGAAGACGCCAATAAACTATTATAAGAAAATTTACCTTTTCTTCATGCGCGGCAGAGCGATATCACAAGAATAATCTTTCGTCAAAAGCTCATCAATAACCTCATCCATATGTGTCAGAGCAAAACCTGACAAAATTATTTTCTTAGCACACAACAATAATTATATGAAAGGAGCATAACCACCACTTGAGAAAAAAGTAAGAAAACCCACATCAACTAAAATTAACAGTTAATAACTTACTTCCATCAGCTAATTGACGCCTCAATTTTCGGTAGTCATTGTACAAAGGCTCCAAGTAACGGTAAACATCAATATCAGTCCCAGTAAGCCTCAAATAAAAAGCTCCAAGAACTCTTACATATCTGCAACGCAATATTAAATAGAAATTAAGTATATTCATTTAAATTCTTAAACAAAACACCAACATACATACAACGGGTTATGCGTAAATACAGTAATCAATTGTAAGCACGTAGTATTTCCTCTCAATCAACAGATTCTAACATTGAAACAGTACAAATAACTTGTACTTCCACAAATAATACGGCAACATACTGTGTATGTGTGCGCGCGCACTCGTGTGAATACAGTACCGACTTGTACACACACAGCATTCCCTCTAAAAACTCAATTACCGCTCGAAAAATTTAGAAGTGACATATATACATACACTGAGCTGGTGTGTCATGTTTGTCTGTAGAATAGGCTTAAAATTACACGCATATACTCCGATTGATTAATAATATGCATAGTGTCTCTGTGTGTGAATAGTCATAAATACAAGCATATACTTCAATTAATCTGTAAATAAAACATTAACCTAGTAGTATACTAGTGTGTATGGAACTGACTCCATAACAATATGTCAATCAAAAGAAGCAATTCACACATTGAATACGCATATACTTCAAATCACAAATAAATCAGTAACATAAAGTGTGTTGTAAGTGTGTGTGTCAATGGATTTAAATTAGACACATATACTTCAACTCTCTCTCTCTCTAGTAAGCTCAATTACAGTTTGAAAATTAGAAAACACGCATTCTAGACTCGTAATCTTCATTTTCAATAAAAACAACCACAATTCACAAACTAAAACAGGAAAACACACAAATAAACACACAGATGTACAGAAATACTGACTCGCAATCCTCGTTTTCCATTAACTTTGACAAACTTAATCACACACATAACACACTCGTAATCTTCATTTTCAATAAAAACAACCACAATTCACAAACTAAAACAGGAAAACACACAAATAAACACACAGATGTACAGAAATACTGACTCGTAACCCTCGTTTTCCATTAACTTTGACAAACTTAATCACACATAACACACTCGCAATCTTATTTTTCAATAATTCACAAACTAAAACATCAAAACACACAAATATACACAATCTCTAACTTGTAATCTTCATTTTCCATAAACTCTCTCTCTATCCCTCCCTCCCTCTCTGATAAGCTCAATTACAGAGCAATGTTAAAAAACAATTATCTCTCTCTCTCTCTCTCTCTCTCTCTCTCTCTCTCTCTCTCAATTACAGTTAGCAATTTTAAAGAATAACTCTCTCTCTCTCTCTCTAATTAGCTCAATTACAGTTAGCAATCTTAAAAACAAGAACTCTCTCTCTCTCAATTACAGTTAGCAATTTTAAAAAAATAACTCTCTCTCTCTCTCTCTCTCTCTCTCTCTCTCTAATTAGCTGAATTACAGTTAGGAATATTAAAACAGAACTCTCTCTCTCTCTCTGATAAGCTCAATTACAATCAACAAATTGAAAAAACAATAACACTCTCTCTCTCTCTCTAAACTCAATCACAATCAGCAAATCAAAAAACAAACACACCCACACACAACAAACAAAAACGAATTACTTACTTATAATCCTCATTCTTAATAAACTCAACAACAATATCCTTCTCCGGCTGAATCTGAAGCATCTTCGTAACCAAACACATAAACGGCGTGGGCCTACGATTACCGCCGTGAGTACCTCCAATATGATCCAACTCCATCGCCTTATCAACCAGCGTTTCCGCAGTCAATCCGAAACACTGCTCCTTCCAATACGTGTTCTGATAAATCTTGTTTCGAAGAATCTTCTCTATTAAGTTCTGCGGATTCGTGCCCTTAATGTTCTTCGCCGCCGGGTCCGTACGGTTCGCCATTGATTTGGGGGTTTTGAAACCCTAGGCTAAGCTAACAGTTTAGCACCCTGTTTGGTTGAATCGTATATAGACACTGTATACAGCGGGGATTAATATTTATCCGTTTTATAATGTACTTTGGATTATTTTATTAGTTTTACAAATTTTGTTTTGCCTCATTTTTTTAATCCTGAGAAGCAAATATATTAAATTACATCCTTATTAAAGAGGAAAGAAAGTTCGGAATAATAAAATTTTTGAGCTATCGAATGAGCTTCGCATATAATGTAGTCTGGGAATAAAATGAAACTCATAACTATAACTATAAAAACTTGTATCGGTAACTAGTGCCGCACACAATTTCGGTCTGAACCGGTGTTACAATATAAAGAAAGTCAACACAAAAG
>PHNY01172682.1:1434-19120 GCA_003724115.2 Anethum foeniculum | reverse complement strand
TTATACAACTTTCAAGAAGGCTAATTTTGGAATAATGTCATTATATTTGCATTGGAAAGGAAAAGTGGACATGTATTATGGGAAAAAAATTTCTTTCAAAAGAGACTAGTATTGTGGGACGAAGGGAGTAATAAATATGCGAATGAAATGGGGGTGGAGGACTATTGATGAGTTTTGATTGATTAAAGATGATTGTGACAAAAATGACAGAGAGGAAGAGAGAGCGATGGGAGACAAGGGCGTGGCAGGGACACCACAAAAAAGAGCCAAGAGTACAGTAATACTAGTAGTAATAATAATAAAGCATGCAACTCCTTTTTCATCTGCACCAAAGGTGCTTCTGTTCCGTGCAGACTAGACAGACTCCTCCCTGCACCCAAAACTACACTTTATTCACCAGAATATACATATCTTCCTCTTGTACAAAACTTCCCTCCCCTTTGACCTTTTTCTACTTTCATTCTTACTCCACTAGAGTAGTCTTTGTTGTATTATTTTATTGTTATCACCCCTACCCTATCCCCTGGTTTATATGTTTAACTTCAACATTTCCATCATCAGTAACAAGAATCTAAGTTAATCATTATAAGGACTCTGTATTTTTATATTTAATGTCCTTTGTGATGTCAAATCTTTTAGATTAGATATATGTTACTCCCTCTGTCCATTTCAATTCTTATCATTTTCTAATTTGGGATGTCCCGTTCAATTCTTTACATTTCAAAACTTTTCTAAAATAGTAAAGTTTTAATAATTTAAAAACTTTAATGAACCCACTTCTTCCCACTAACTTTCACTATATTTCTAATCAATTACTTAAATATTAATAGGTTCCACCACTTTACCCATTTTTCTTACACTTTCTAATACTTTACTCTTATTTCTTAGTCTACGTGTTCAATCCAAATGATAATAAATCAATCGGACGGAGAGAGTACTATACAAGCCCCAATTTATTGTAGGAACTATCAATTTCATTTATATGTGCACTTTTTTTTTTTAATTTTTTTTACCAAGTTATGTGCTCTTTTACCTAAATATATACGAAGAGCATTCTACCATTAAAATTTTATCTCCACATAATAACAACAATAATCTCTACTAAGTAATCAAGGTGGTTAAAATTGAAAATCGATTCGACTCGGTTTTGTTCCAGAAAAATGAGTATTTGAAACTCAAAGAGTTTTCGGAATGAGTACTCAGATAACTAACCGGGTATCATCTTTAATTAATTTTTTTCATATATAGTTATATACTAATACAAAATAAAATAATCTATACTACTAATACTTTAATTACACACTAGAAAAGAGTCCATTGCTTGTTTGATAATTTTTGACGGAATAATCAAACATAAGTTTTAATAATAAACCACATATCAGTTCTAATAAATGTTGATACTTTACAAAAAAAACTAAAATATATATAATTTCACATTTGATATTGTTTCGGGATTAGTTTTAAAATAAAAGAATAAAAAATTGAGAAAGTCAAACTCGGGGTTGACCTCGAGTACTCAGAGTCAAACCGAGTTTTGACCGATTCTTTATAAAATCATCTTTGAACCCAATTATTCGGAACTCGGATCGGACGAGGGGTTAAAAATGAGTACTCGGACCGAGTACTCGGCAGCGGCGATTTTTAGAACACTGGTAATATGTAATTACATATAATTTGGTTCAAACAATATTTACTTATTTTGTGCTCGTTTGAGAAATCTTAAAATAATTAACTTATGACTTAAAATGAATAAATAACTTATAAGTGGTAAGTAGATTAATGCTTATAAGTTATATAAGTGTTTGGTATATTTCAGAATTTTTTTTACTTAAATGAACTAAAATAATTTTTTTTTTAAATATAATTATCTTAGTCCGTGAATTATAAGTTAGATTAACATTTTAAAACATATATTTAAATACTAAAGTTAATAAAAAATGAAAAATCAAAATAAGTTGAGAAAAAGTACGTCGTTACCAACATCCAACTTATCAGCTTATAAGTTATAAATTCGACTTATAAGTTGGGCTGACAAACACTCATCGATAAGTACTTAAGGGGCTTATAAGTCAATAAGTTGACTTAATAGGCGTTGCTAAACAGACCCTTTGATTATTTTTTTACTTATTTTAATAAAAAGAAATTTATTAAATAAATAATGTTCTACATCTACTAAACTACTAAATTAAATTAAATTGTTTAGTAGTCTCCTTATCCTACTAAATTATGAACATAACTCCTCCGGTTTATTCCTAATTTATTTTATTATAAATTTATAATTATAATTATATTTATA
The DNA here is from genome assembly GCA_003724115.2 of Anethum foeniculum. Classification (NCBI taxonomy): domain Eukaryota; kingdom Viridiplantae; phylum Streptophyta; class Magnoliopsida; order Apiales; family Apiaceae; genus Anethum; species Anethum foeniculum. The sequence continues at coordinate 16,824 of PHNY01172682.1, read as the reverse complement.
TAAATATATTAAAGTTACTATATGTTTGGATAAATAAAATTTTAAAAATCCAATTCATTTAATTAGGGATCAATTTAAGTTAAAAAATTAAGAGAATTTATGATTTAGGCCTCTGAAATACTGAATATAAATATAAATATGGTAATAAACTACCGATTCTCATAAAAAATTAAGAGAATTTATGATTTAAATACTGAATATTTAAATATGGTAATATAAATATATTAAAGTTACTATATGTTCTTCTTTCAATTGTAATTCTTGATGCACTTATAAATATAATTTCACACAATTATTATATACTAATTGTAATAAACTACCGATTATCGTCAACGCATTATAAATATATAATTTATTAAGGGATCGTATTACAATTTACAATTGAATAACAAATCAATTATGATAGCAGGAAATTCTCGATTTAACGGTAATGAACACTTATATTATTTTTGTAATAAAACAAAATAATTGGAATCTATTTTGATTATAATATGGATGTTATTATTTAATTATAATATAGTAAATAGAATTGAATATACTGATTGTATTACTGGCTATTAGTTTAAATAAATTGTCAAGGCTCGTACTTAGCGGGTTATCGGTTATAAAGTCATAGGTAGTTCAAGTCCTGCCAAACCAAGCAAAGCTTTCTCTCTGCAAACACCAGCCCACACACATTCTCCGTGTACAAAATATATATACGAGTTGTTCTTAGCTGCAAAAGTGAAGAATCAGATGGAGGTGGTAATAGGAGTGAACTGTGAACCATGGATCTTGGTTGAGTTTGGAAAGAAGAAGCTAAGAAACTTGTTGTGGAGGGCTAAAGCTGAAATCAAGAGACAAATAATGTGGAAGAAGATGGAGAAGCAAAGATTCAGTTTCCATTATGATCCTTTCAGCTACTCCCTCAACTTTGATAATGGTGACTTTGGTTTTTTCTGCTAGTATCTTCTATTAGTTCTCATAGCTTCCACCATCAATCTTAGTGACATTATATGTAAGCTAATCTAGAATATGATTATTAGTGTAATCCCAGTGGTTTGTATGGAGGATTAGTAGCATATTAACACTTCTTTTCTTTCTTCTTGTTTTGCTGGTCTCCTCCACAATGCAGTTTACACTCTTCAGTCTTTACCAATTTGCAAGTAGAAAAGAAGCAATCTTTATATGGAAGGCCCATCTCTATTTTCTTGGTTCATCAACTAGTTAGAGTTGATGGCATATATATTACTTTTCCTCTTTCTCCTTTACTTGCAAAGTAATGGTCATATCTTCTTTAGCAATGAGGAATGCTCAGAAAAACAAACTAAAGAATTGCACAACTTTATGTTTTTTTACAAGAATATAAAAAAGAGGAGGGATCAAATTGGTTTCAGATTTCAAGTTGTGTGTCAGTAAAAGTAAAGTTATCTACTTGATATATGGTACATTGGGAATCAAGGATTCTCTTTAGATTTCCCCAAACCTAGAAAGGAGTTCACTGTAGTAGACCTTCTAAGTTCCAGCTAGAACATGAGTAAAAATAGAGATAGAATGGATGCTCAGATATCTAAACGAAGCACAATGTCTAAACAAGTTGCCAGCAGTCTAATTGCATGTTTGGATGCACTCCATTCAGACTTATATCTGGTTGAATGGCCATTATACTTTTTCAGTACTGTTTGGCAAAAAATGAGAATTGAAGTTTATCGAGCCATTTGATCCATAAGCAGAATGTTGGCTCAGGCTAACATTCCCCATTTCATTTCTTTGTTTTTTTTTTTATCTCACCTTAGCATTTTCTTAGTAATGCATTTCTTTACTCTTGTTTTTGAATTTCATCATTTTTATTATAACTTGTGTAATGTAAAAAAGATATTCTTTTTATTTTATTATTAAAAAGAATTATTAAAAATGAATTTTGTTATATTTCAAACCTTTTAAATTTATTCTTTTCATTTTATCTTAAGTTCTAAATTTAATTTTTTATGATTTTATAGCTCATACAAAACTCACGAAATAATATTTAATTTAGTAATAGTTTAAAAGTATTAGCTAACAAAAAACTGTCCCGAATTTAATTTAGTGAAAATTTTAAGATATATAATTTCTTCATTTAAAATATTAAATGATAATGAGTTATCTTTTGATTTTTATTTTATTTTAATCCGTGTTAAGCCCAAAATAGGGGTTAATAAATTATTGGGGGTTGAATAGCTTACTACCTTGGCGTTTTCAAATTTCCTTTACCATTTAAAAGTTGTTACTTGAAAACAAGTAAATCGAGTGCTGAAAAATAAAGCGGTATTGAAATAGAGTACGAAACAGTTTATTTAATAATTTAACTTATAAATTATAACTAACTTATAACTCGTGCGATGCACGAATTTTCTATAATATTACATTTTTAATTTAATTTTAAACTAAAATTAAATAAAATTACCTGTATTATTTCGAAAAAATAGCAAATTTTTTATTTAAAATTTTGTCTTTTTAAATTTTATATTCATGTATTCAATTATTATATTAAAATTTTAAAAAAATTTTAATAAAAAAATTTTAACTTATAAGTTATGATTTACCAAACACTTCACCAACTTATAACTAACTTATAAGTAATATTATCCAAATACCTAAATAACTTATAAGTTACAATATTCATATCACTTATATACACTTTTAAATTTAAGTCATAAGTTACATTTTCTAAGAAACCCTAAACAAGTTTGCCATTTGCTTCCGGCCTCAGCCTACTTTTGGAACAATAATGTTGTTTTTGGTCCGAAGTACTGAAATTGAACGAGGGTGAATATTATTATTTGTCAATAATAACTGTTCATAGTTGTAATTACTCCTTCCATCCCTATTTACATGTCTATTTTACTTTTCGAGGAGTCAAATTGACCAATATTTGACTAAAAATTACAAATTATCTATCTATTATTTGAAAAAACTAAAAGTTACATATTAAACTAGACAACATGCTCTTTTTTAATGATATAATTTATTATAACTTTTGTAATTATATAATATATATAAATCTTAGTCAAAATAAAGTCAATTTTACTAGTCAAAAGTCAAAGTGGACATGTATTTAGGGACGGAGGGAGTACTATTCCCTCCGTCCCAGCAGGTTGTTTACGCTGGGGGAGGGAGGGCTTTGCACACATTTTAAGGCTTATAAAAGGATTGCTTGACACGCATTTTAAGGTTTATAAAATGTATAGTTCTATAAATGTTTTTGAAATTTTTTTCTGTATAAAAATATAATAGTTTAACTTTTATTCAGAAAAAAAAATTTAAAAAATAAATTATGGAACTATATTTTATAAGAATCTTAAAATACGTGTCGAGTGCACGGTTCCTAACGTAAAGAACCTGATGGGATAGAGGGAGTAATTACTATCATTATTTGTAATACTCCCTCCGTCCCACAATACAAGTCTCTTTTGGAAAAATTACGCATATTAAGAAAGTATTAATTTGATAATATTTTTCCACTTATACCCCTCATAAATGAATGAATGTAGACTCTTACTCAACCCTCATTAAATGTTATACAACTTTCAATAAGGCTAATTTTGAAATAATGTCATTATATTTGCATTGGAAAGGAAAAGTGGACATGTATTATGAGAAAAAAATTTCTTTCAAAAGAGACTAGTATTGTGGGACGGAGGGAGTACCATTCTTATCGCATGACATCATTCCAACAGAAGGAAACATAAGAACTAACTTAGCTACCCAAGATCTCAGCATTATCGATCTTTAATTTTCTTCATGAGCCACCCTTTCATCGTTCTCTTTCGGTTCTCATTGTTTCCACAATTTTTATTTACATTCTTACCGCATACCATTCTTTTCCACCGAACAGAGCAAAGCTTAATATTTCCCCTGCTCTTCAAGCGCAAAACATAGTAGTGAATCCCTACCGTGTAAGGAGAAAAGACTGCATTAATGATCATCATTACAAATAGAGAAGACAGTGGAGCCACACACCAGCTTAAATGCAGCCATTGCATATCTGTTTCCGCCCAAGCACCCAGGGACGAAGCCAGCAAATATATATGAGAAGTCAAATTTTTTTTCGTCAACACAGTAAAATATTCAATGAAATAAATGCAAACATACTAGTAAAAAAATTATAGTAGAACTCTACGTTCCTCCAAATCACGAAACTATTTATAATTGAGTTAATACTAAAATTTTAGCTATTTCTCTTTTGATATAAATAAGCATACAATGATAGAAAAACTCATCATAATAATTTCAAGTCATACTCTTTCAATCAGCAGGTAACACATATAAAATCAAATTGTAATTTGAATAAGAGTAAACAACATTTAGCCATCTCAAACACATTTTGCTTATTAAGAAGAGAATAAGTTATTAAGGAACAAGTAAATATATTACCCGGATAATTAAACTTAAATTGACTATGTGTTTTACAAAAATATAAAAATAAAGAAGTGATGTATCTGAAATGAGAGGACCTTTATTTTTATTTTTAAAATTGGTCTAATAAATTAATAAGAGGAAGTCTAATGAATTAAAATTTTATTTTATAGGGCCAATATATTTTAGTAACAGCCAAATATTATTTTAAAGGGGCCAAATTTATTTATATAAATATATAGATAAAATTTAATTTTTTTAAGAATTATATAATATATATGTTCCAATATTATGACAATCCTAGAGCCCATAGCCCATGACCACCTCTACCCCTACTTAGTCTCGTCCCTGCAGGCACCCTCAATAAACTTGCACATTTCAGCTCAAGATGGTACTCAGATTAAAGGATAATAATCGCACGAAAAAATATACCAGCAGTTTCATCCCCAAGAAGTCACGTGGATTCAAACACTTATACAAACTGTGCTCAAATTGACACACTTAAATTTTTTAACATAATTTTTAGAATCAAGGTAAACTCAAGATTGCTGTATTTGTTCTATTACTAAAAAAGTACGGTTACATGCTTGCACATTACTAAAAAGTACGTTTACACGCTTGCACAAAACCTATCCACTACAGTTTATGTTGCAGGAGCCAATTGCTTCACTTTTGCTTGTAAAATCATTCCTGCCTCATCTGCTATACTTTTCTTCTTAGATGCCACCTGCATTGTATTCAACAATTTAATCCACAAGGAATCCAGTAAACAATGCATTGTGCTTATGCAAGAAAATAAGTTTTGCTTCAGAGTAAAAGCAATAACTAGTTGCTTCTCAAAATTCTGAAACACTTGCATACAGAAAATGTAAAAGAGCAGTTGAGTACTCTATTTAAGAATAACTTGGTGTAACTGAATGCTTTATCCAACATTAAGAATTAGCTATGGACCTGTAATATAAGCTATATGTTCTGCAACTTGGTAACACCAATTAGAATTCTTTTGTTAAAAAAACTATCAGTCTCATGTACAGTGTTGTATATATATGTATATTTCTTAGACCCGGGGCTAAGAAATTATGTCACAAACGTAAAACCCTTTGTAAGTTTTGCTTCTGGTTTATTCCACAATTTGTGATAATATTATATAGAGTGTGACCTAAACATTGCAGTACAGCTTCTGGAGAAAGTGATGGATCCAATAAAAGCATGACTATGATATAGATGCATTTACTGGGAAGTATTATAAAAGGAGGAAGTAGTCAACATAGTAATGACAAAGCAATCATTATTGAGGCAAGAAATCACCAGCAGCATCAGCAAGAAATCAGCGACAGCAACATCCAGACTTTTTAGTTATTTCCTGTTTTGTTTTATTCTGTTTTCCTAATAATTATCCTAATGATTTAGGATCTGTGTCTCCTGCTATATGCAGCCTATGTGTAGCCTATATAAAGGCCTTTAGAGAGGAATAATAAATCAAGTTTATTCTCTGGAAAAATAAGTCTAAAGGGGCTCTGTCAAGGACGAGTCTTACTGAGAACAATTCACTATAGCTTCACAGAATAATTCTCTCGTGTCCAGAGCAGTGACTAGATCCTATGCTAAGGCTCATAACATCTTGGTATTAGAGCCTTCCGTCATGGGTGATGCGGAGAGTTTAACTAATAAACTGGATGCGTTCATGGAACAGATGGCTACACGACAACGTGCATTCAAAGAACAGATGGCAGAGTTGTCAATATCAGTTAAAAGTAAAGGAAAAGGGGTTGATAAAAACAACGGAGAAGAGCACAGCAGTGGAATTCAGGGCAGCAAGGGAAGTAGAAATACGAATGAATCACAGTCCGGAGGTTATGTTGTACCACGGTACTCTAAGATGGAATTTCCTACTTATGATGGCACAGAAGACCCTTTGGGATAGCTGAAAAGATGCGAGAAATTCTTCATCAATCAAAAGATTGCCGATGGGGATAAGGTGGGATTACTTTCCTTCCACTTATTAGGTGAGGCGCAACTTTGGTTTGATAAAATTGAACAGGAGGAGACGGATCTGAATTGGGAGCGATTTAAAGAATGTTGTCACGTGCGATTTGGGCCTCCTATGAGTAGTAACCGTCTTGGTGAGTTGGCCAATTTCAAACAAAGTGGATATGTGGAAGATTATCAGCGCCAATTCCAATCGTTGCTGGCCAGAACTTCAGATCTTAACCCCCGCCAACAAGTAAATCTCTTTACTGCTGGTTTAAAGGAAGAATTGAGAATTGATATTGAGTTACAGCAACCAGGGAACCTTGGAATTGCTATGAATATGGCTCGAGCATTAGAAAGGAAGCAGACAGTGTCACAAGGATCCTTAACCTCGCGTGTCAATGGAAGCTGGTCTGTTCCAAAATCCAACCATAATGATTCTGTCATCTCATCTAATAAGAATTTAGCCACCAAAGTTCGGGAAGCCAAATGGGGGTAGCAACAAGACGAACACTTCTACACCTTTTGTCAAGAGACTAACACGAGCAGAGATGGCTGAAAGAAGAGCTAAAGGACTTTGCTATAATTGTGATGAATCCTATAAACAAGGGCACAAATGCAAAAGGTTATTTTGGATAGAAGTACCCGATGATGATAGTGAATCATAAGAAGACAAGCCGGGTGATCTTGAGATCTCGGTGAATGCCATCAGCGGCACACGAAATTCTCCAACCATGCAGCTATTGGCAGAAGTATGCGGTGTTACAGTTTCAGTGTTGGTAGACTCTGGTAGCACACATAACTTCTTTCGTGTGAGGGATTACTTCCAAGTTTGGGTCTGGAAGAGTGGAAAAGACCAGGATTACAAGTATGTGTGGCCAATGGAGAACGTGTACCAAGTATTGGAATCTGCAAGTCCGTATCTCTTCAAGTTTCGAATGACATCTTTCAAGCTGATTTTTATACCATTCCTTTAGAAGGATTTGATGTGGTGCTGGGAGTAAAATGGCTATGCACCCTTGGACCAATTTTGTGGGACTTTAGTTCTTTGACTATGAAGTTTGTCCTTCATGGGAAAAGGGTCTTGTGGCAAGGACAACCCCCTTCAGCAGAACCGCGACTCAGTTTGATGCAAACACGAAATTCGAATACATTAATCTTGGATAATCTATTGGCAGAATTTGCAGACTTATTTATGGAGCCTTCAAGTTTACCTCCAAGCCGCGGAAGTGACCACCGCATTCATCTTTTACCAAGGAAAGGACCTATTGTTGTGCGACCTTATAGATATCCTCATTTTCAAAAAGAAGAAATTGAGAAACAGTGTGAACAGATACTACAAGGAATTATCTAGCCTAGTAAATCTCCATTCTCTTCCCCGGTACTTTTAGTCAAGAAACAAGATGGCTCATGGCGTTTTTGTGTGGACTATCGTGAACTCAATGCCAACACTGTTAAAGATAAATTTCCTATACCAACAGTGGATGAGTTGTTGGACGAACTTCATGGAGCGCAATATTTTACCAAGTTGGATTTAAGAGAGGGATTTCACCAAATCAAAATGGCACCTTCAGATACGGAGAAGACGACCTTTAGAACCCACCATGGGCACTTCGAATTTCTGGTAATGCCATTCGGTCTAACTAACGGTCCATCAACTTTTCAGAGTTTAATGAATGAAGTATTTCGGCCTCATTTACGTAAATTTGTCTTGGTTTTCTTTGATGACATATTAATTTATAGCAAAACATTGGTTCAACCTATGCAACATGAGAAAATAGTTTTTGAACTCTTGCGCTCTAATATCTTGTTTTTAAAGAGGTCCAAGTGTTCCTTTGGTGAGTCAAATGTGAATTATCTTGGACATGTCATTCATGGGGAGGGTGTGGAAGTTGATACCACAAAAATCAACGCCATCATGGATTGGCCAGCACCTCAATCAACCAAAGCTTTACGTGGTTTTCTAGGCCTGGCCGGTTATTACAGGAAATTTATCAAAGATTATGGACAAGTGGTTGCACCATTAACTAGTCTACTAAAGAATTTTTTTTTCAAGTGGAGTGCTGATGCGGACAACGCTTTTAACTACTTAAAGACCTCTCTCTCAACAGCCCCTGTTTTGAAGTTACCGGATTTCAAAGAATAATTTGTGATAGAATGTGACGCTTCTGGCAGCGGTTTTGTTGGGGCTGTATTACAACAAACAGGTCATCCAATAGCTTATTTCAGTCGCAAAACAGCTGATCGGCATCTTAAATTGGCTGCATACGAGCAAGAATTGATTGGATTGGCAAAGGCAATAGCTCATTGGAGACCCTATCTTTCAGGAAAACACTTCCTTGTTCGTACGAATCATTTCAGCCTTAAATATTTGTTAGAACAGCGCATTACCACGTCACCGCATCAACATTGGATCAGCAAGCTAATGGGATTTGATTTTCGCGTGGAATTCAAGGCTGGAAAATTAAATAAGGCTGCTGATGCCTTGTCTAGATGCGAAGAAAACTCCCAACAACTCATGGCAATTTCTTTTCCTCAAGTTGAAATCCTCGATGCAGTTCGACAAGAAATATGTACCTCACAAGAATTACTACAATTGCAAAGACGCATTGAACAAGGGGAATTAGGGTCTGAGTGGAATGTAAAGGATGGACTAATTTTCTTCAAGGGCAAGGTATATCTTTTACCCACATCCTCGATTATCTCAACTCTTATTTCCGCTATCCATGATATGGCTCATGAAGGTCGACAAAAGCCTATACAACGTCTCAATCAGGATTTTCATTGGAAAGGAATGAAACGTGTTGTTTTAGAGTTTATACAAAATTGTGTGGTTTTCCAGCGCCACAAATGGCAAAATCTCCAACCTGCGGGATTACTTCAGCCTCTTATAGTTCCGCAACAGGTATGGGCAGATATTTCAATGGACTTTGTGGAAGGTTTACCTAAGGTTCGAGGTAAATCAGTTCTTATGATGGTAGTTGACCGACTTTCCAAATATGCTCATTTTTTTCCATCGGCTCATCCATCTACAGCTATTTCTGTTGCTACTACCTTCTCTGCGGAGGTGTTTCGTCTCCACAGACTACCCAAGTCAATAGTATCTGACCGTGACAAGGTTTTCCTTAGTTTATTTTGGAAAGAGTTATTTCGTCTTAGTGGTTCCAAGTTAGCTTTTTCTTCAGCTTACCATCCTCAATCAGACGGTCAAACAGAGATGGTTAATCGGACGATTGAAATGTATCTCCGTTGTTTGACAAGTGATCGACCTCAATATGGGTTGATTGGCTACTTGGGCCGAGTATTGTTACAATACCTCTTATCACACTTCTTTGGGCACCACTCCTTTTCAGCTCGTTTATGGCAGATTACCTCCTCGATTACTTTCTTATTCAGCTGGTTCTACACGAGTACTGAAGGCTGCCCGTGATAAGCTTTTACAAGCTCAACAACGAATGAAAAACACTTATGATTCTGGTCATTGAGAACTGAGTTTTGCAGTTGGAGATTGGGTTTGGCTTCGCCTTCAACCATATCGTCAATTAACAATAGCACGGAGAAAGTACCATAAACTCCTTCCAAAATATTTTGGTCCTTTTAAAATTACAGCCACTATAGGGCCTGTGGCTTACAAACTTGAGCTTCCAACTAACAGTACAATACACGATGTGTTCCATGTGTCTCTCCTCAAAGAGTACAAGGGATCTCCACCGGAAGTTGTGGCTACTTTACCTCCTGTAGTTGATGGGAAAAGTTTGCCAACCCCCCGAACTATTATCCGTAGCAGGCTTAACAGGGGCCAACGTGAGCTGCTAGTACATTGGACAGGATGTTCCCTCGAAGATGCAACATGGGAGCCATTTGAACACTTCCAAGCAATCTACCCAGATTTTAAACTTGAGGACAAGTTAAAGGCCGCGATGGGGAGTAATGATATAGATGCATTTACTGGGAAGTATTATAAAAGGAGGAAGTAGTCAACATAGTAACGGGAAAGCAATCATTATAATTGAGGCAAGAAATCACCAGCAACATCAGCAAGAAATCACCAGCAGCAACATCCAGACTTTTTAGTTATTTCCTGTTTTGTTTTATTCTGTTTTCCTAATAATTATCCTATGATTTAGGATATGTGTCTCCTGCTATATGCATCCTATATAAAGGCCTTTAGAGAGGAATAATAAATCAAGTTTATTCTCCGGAAAAATAAGTCTAAACGGGCTTTGTCAAGGACGAATCTTACTGAGAACAATTCACTATAGCTTTACAGAATAATTCTCTCGTGTCCAGACCTGTGACTAGATCCTACGCTAAGGCTCATAACACACTACCACTCAAGTTATGAAAAACGTAGTCACTTTCACCGCAAATAGCTTAAGGCTATCAATTGCAGTGATAATAAAACTACAACCTAAGTTGTACACGATTATGCTCAGCTACAGCCTAAGGGTGCTCTTATTATCCTTAATCTATGACCTGTAGACTAACACTTGCAACCTAAGCCATGTGATTATTATCCTTAGCCTACAGCCTAACGGCTTACAACCAACAGCCTACAACCTAGGGCATGTGCACAAGGCACGCAACTAAAGTTCGAACCTAAGACATTTGCATAAGCCATAACTGTACCCAAGGCCAACAGTCCAAGACCCTTGCGCGCCAAACACTCATCCTTCTTCTCTTTAGATAGTTTCACTTATCCATTCATCAGCATTCATCATTCATGATGAGGAACGGAAATAAAGAATTAATTTATAGGTTATTAATTAGTTTATATTTATTTATTGTAGAGATAAATAATGTATTTATCTATATATTTTATGTGGGGCTAGGAGTTTATTAAATAAGTAGTTTATTTATAATAAAACCCGATTGTTTGTGGGCCTTAGTCCATTAGCTTATTTTATTAGGGTTTCAATTCCTTATATAAGAATTGTAATCCCCACATTATTACTTAGTTTTGATTATACAATTTTCTTGGAAATAATATTATTGATTATTTTTGGGATTCATATAATTCATTGCTTATTCTTTGTTTAATAAATCTGTCCTGCATCAATTCGTGATTCATTATAAACCGTTCTTGCCTTCAACACATGCCACGTGTTTGGGACTAGTAACAGTGACTTATTTTACTTTTTTCTACCTTTTAATCAACCAAAGCCTCCACATAATTAATCATGAGTAACCACATGATTTTGGTAATATATAAACCATAATGATAAAGAATACAGAGAAGGGAAAAACCAAAATTAAAGTTGGTATTATACTCAAAGAGAGGCTCTTTCACAATATTATACTTGATATTGTAATCTAATTATATTTTTCTTGGGGTGTTGGCAGGGGGATAGCTAATACAAATAGATGACCATGAATCATTCCCAAAAATAAACTTAATACTTGATTGATATGGGATACACATAATTTTCAAATGTTTATTTACAAGAAAGCAGCAGTCTTCATAGAAAAATATGATTTAAAAAACAAATATGCTGAGACTTTAATACCATATACAAAATTGTAAAGTAAACATGCTACTTCCCCGCTATCATGACTCGTTAATCTACCATCTTATGTTCATAATACACGAAAGAGTACAAAAAAAAACTGGTCATTACTAGATTTTAGCAAGTAACTTTTTGGTCCATTCATGTAAAAAGTAGAAGTAACTTATAGGTGGAATTCTAAGAAATAGAATGCAGGTACTGATTTCAGTTATTTATTTGAAAATTTTAATTTGACTAGACAAAGCTATTATAACATGGTTGACAATATCAAGACGAGAGAATGCAGTTAAACACAGCTATTTTACGGCCTACATGCACAATTTGAACATTATTTACCAAATTCGTACCTCAAAAAGCTGGTCATAATTAGATTTCAGCAAGTTAATCTTTCGCTCACAATAATCCTTCCCCTCCAGCATTGTTTTCTGAAGTGAAAAAGGAAACATTAGGTGTTCAAATCATCAATAGTAGGAGACAAATATTGTTATCTCAGTAATTATGGTGAAAATTGAGAAAAGCAGCCGAACTTGATTACTTCTTATAGAGCAATTTAAACAAATGATTTTCACTGCAAACATAATTCCAATGTAGAATTACACTACAAACTCGGCGGCATACTTGCACTAGAGAATATTTGTGAAAATAATATGTAATAATGTTAATATCAACTGCCTTTGTGATTATAGGTTATAGATGGATTAAATAATAAAATCAAGACATGAGGTCTTCCAAAAACCAAAATAACAGATAATAGCAAGATCATATTGCAATTTACCAAAAAAATGAATTTTGGATGGTGACTTGAGACTCGCCAAATTGATTTTATCCATAACTAATCTTGTCGAACAAGTTGTAAGTTAACTAACATTGCAATCCCGGAAATCCAAGCACTTAGCAAGAATTGCACAACATACAATTACTAAAATAAAAAGTAAGAGAGAGAGAGAGAGAGAGAGAGAGAGAGAGAGAGAGAGAACCTCAATGAAGTAGCCAGTACCAACATCAACAAGAACATTATTAGAATCATCAAGCGTTCCAGGTACATAAAGCGACGCCGTCAAAGGAACCAGCATTTTCTTCCCTAAAACCCCCCAAATTACTCAATCAATCAACTTACAATAAAAATAAAACTATACATAAAATACTAGGAGAAGGAATTACCTTGGGGACGGAGGGAGAGATCGTTGAGAGCAGTGGAAGCGAGATCGAGACGAGAAGTGGCGGTGCGAATATTATTAAGACTGTCTTGTAAAAGATTGACTTCAAGATCTGTTTGTTCTTTCACTGCTTTCAGCTGCTCTGCGCTCATTCTCTCCATCTCCGCCGTTGCTGTCATCATCGTCATCTTCCCTCCTTTTGCCCCCGCCGTCGCCATTACTCTTCTTTCTTGTTTCTCGGGTTTTACTAGTCGTTTCTGATTTTGCTGGTCAATCAAAGTAAATTTACTACTTAATTACAGATTTTTTTTAATTGTATTATATGTTTTTGGACGGAACCATTTTTTTACAGCAAAATGGCTCACAGAGAATCGTTGATTTTATGATTTATTAGCTTATTGCCAGTGCAATATAGAGTGAGTCGTACAGTTTCCTTTATTAGTGAATTTTTTATATTTTTAATAATATATTTAAAAATTCAGAATATTATTATATTTTATAGAAATTGTAAAAACATGAATCATATAAAACAATCATGTGAAGATTGATAGTTTAGCTCAGAATATTGTATCAAATAATAAATTAAGACACGATTAAGAATTACTTTTCGGTTTCATTAAAATTTCATACATCAAACGTACTTTTTGCAAGATTAGTCTCAAAATTCCCCCCAAATTCTTGATCAAAGTGTTTGTTAATATAATTGAAACTAATAAATAAAATATTAGATTTTAATAATGTACTTAAATCTACTAATATAAATATTTTATATTAATTTTTCATTAAAATTTGAATAATGCATTATGGGTCTTAGATATTAAATATGTTATTAATAAATTTTGAAGTTATAAATAATAAATTTAAATATGTTAGTAGAGAAAATCGAACATAAAAAAATCGGGTTTCGTTTGATTTATTTTGCTTCTATCTTTGAGTTCTAAAAATCAGATTTTGACGATTTTACAACTCAAACGAAATTCACAAAATATTCTTTAAATCAGTGATGATTTAAAAAGTATTATTTACGTAAAATTTTCTAGAAACTGAAGAAAAATAATAATTATGAACTTTATATTAAGTAATCTGTTCAATTTAGGATACCTACTTAAGTAATCTGTTCAATTCAGGAACCTCCTTAACTAACATATTCAATTTAGAAAACATACTTAGTTTTGGTTTAGATTATGAAAATAGACCTTATTTTATATTCAACTTCTATCATCTATTTAATTCAAGATCCAACTGTCCTTATTACAATGGTAGTACAGGACCAAATATTTGAATAAGATCTTTCTTATGCATATTATATTATAAGGATATAACTTGCTCAACAATTTTTTTAATAGATTATTGTATTTTTGTCAAATTTCAGAATTACTACCGGGTGTAAGTTTTTTAAGAATAAATTTATCTATTTTTAATTCTAATAACTATTTCAACACATAATTATGCAAATATACATTATATTTTATATATAATCATCAATGTACTTATATAAAGGAGAAGACGGGGGCGTTTATGTGGCGCCTCTCAAATCGCCTCATTCTATTTTTTTAATTTTCTCAATTTTTTGAATTAATAAACTGAGAAAATCTTAATTATCTCATATTCTCCTAAACTTTCCTCTTAACTCAAATTACCTTCTTATCTAAAATATCTCATACTATATCAATAAACTTTCTACTTAACTCAAGTTATCAAATTATCATCTTATTATTCTCTTAAAGTTTATCTACTATATCAATAAACTTTACACTTACCTCAAATTATTATCTTATTATTCGGCCATAATTTCTCTACCATATTTTTAATTTTTCAAACTTTATTTTTAAGTCAAAAGTTAATTACCTCATTTTTTCTTAAACTTTCTCCTCAACTCAAATTACCATGTTATAATTTTACCAAAATTTCTCTATCGAATTATTATTCTCTAAAACTTTCTTTTCAAGTCAAAGTTCTTATCTTAATATTTTCATAAATTTCAAGTCCTAAAATATAGTTTAAAAAGGAATTAAATAATCTTATATATGCATAAGTGTAAATCGTTCGGCTTAAAAAAAAAAGCAAATTGTTAGCTAGATTTTTTATTAGCGCTTTTGTTTCAAACTTTATTTTGCATGTTATGATAGTTTTGTCAATGCTTGTTTTGTTAAGTCTTTAAGTGTTTGTTATTATTTGATTGATTTTATGATTTTTAGAATGATTGATTAATGATTTTATGATTTTCGAATGCAACCTTTTGCCCAGAAGAATGGAGGATATTGTGGATCAGTTAGTTTTAGAGGTTCGTTTTATTATTGAAGCTATTTAATGATAAAGGAATTGCTTGATATTTGAATTTAATTAATTTATATCTGTTACTTTTATTAGCACTTGTATTC
>PHNY01172445.1:6773-26369 GCA_003724115.2 Anethum foeniculum | reverse complement strand
GGGTGAGGGAAGAAGTTGCCACTAGGCTATGGAGAAACACTTGAATTTATGTTTATGAGATTTAATTATGTAATAATTTAAGAATTCATGAAATCTTATTATCAGGCAAACTGAACGGCATGCCAAGTTATAATCTCAAATTTTTTGAGCAGATACAATAGATTGTGATTTTAAAACTTACGTATCTGATCATGTATATCTGAACTATTTTATCCCAAATTAGGCTTGGCGTCATCTCAGAAAGAAGACAGTTTGTTGAATACATACCGGTTGCTAGAAGGCATTGAAGAAGATGACTTATATACAGGAGATGGGACAGTTGATTATCTTGGTAATGCTGCTAACAGAAGAACAACTGGAAACTGGAAAGCGTGTAGCTATATCCTTGGTACTTACTTATTAACTCTTGAAATTTTTAAGATGAAGTTCCTCTCAATACTATATTTTTGGAGCAATGATTAAAATTGGTGTACAATACAATTATAATTTTGTGATTACTGGGGTTCCCACTCTCATACCATGTTAAATTACTGAGTCTCCAAAAACCTTTGGTTGTTACCATGCTAAATACATGTATTGTGCTTATGTTAATACACAGGAGCTGAATTCTCTGAAAGATTGGCATACAGTGGGATGAGCTCCAATCTGGTGCTTTACTTGAAGAATAACCTCAACGAGCACAGTGTTACTGCCTCCAAAAATATGGCTAATTGGAGCGGAACATGTTATGCAATGCCTCTGATTGGGGCATTTCTGGCTGATAGGTATCTTGGAAGATATGGGATGATTGCTACCTTCTCTATCATCTATGCTATGGTAGGTTTATGTTATTCATTTCATATCCGAAGAATTAGTTTGGATCTACCAAGATTTAATAATCGAATTTTACTTGGCAAAAACTATGAAAGTAATAGAATTTTGGCGAGAAGAATAATCAACATAGTCACTTAGATAAGTAGTGTTAAATATCTACTAGTCTCTGGATTTGTGTAGTAGTTGTAAATTAATACTCAATAAATGATGTTTTAATACAGGGGATGTTACTGTTGACATTATCAGCATCAGTCCCTGGCTTAAAACCAATCTGCAACGACAGAGATTTTTGCTATGCAACAAATGCTCAAACTGCAGTTTTCTTCATAGCACTTTACCTAGTAGCTATAGGTACCGGAGGAATTAAGCCCTGTGTCTCCTCCTTCGCTGCAGATCAGTTTGATGATGCTGATGAGATTGAGAAAAAGCATAAAGGTTCTATGTTCAATTGGTTTTATTTTTTAGTGAGTTCCGCTTCACTCATTTCCCATTCTGTGCTGGTCTGGATACAAGTTAATGTTGGCTGGGGCATAGGTTATGGCATCGCTACGGGGGCCATGGTAATAGCGGTTATTTGGTTCTTCTCGGGGACCACCTTGTATAGGAATCAGAGACCAGGAAGCAGCCCTCTGACACGCCTTTGCAGGGTTATTGTGGCTTCTTTGAAGAAAAGAAATCTTCAGGTGCCTAGTGATGATTCAGTTTTGTATAAGAATGTTGATGCTGAGACTACTTCTACAAGAAGCCGTAAGCTCAATCACACTGAAAGCTTAAGGTAATAAAGTTTCTAAGAAATTCCACTATGTGTTCTGCTCTGCGCATCACGATGAATACTCATTTTCCATTGAATGTGGAGACACTTGGTTTCATCACTCACAATTATTGTCCTCTAAAACATGTTTCAGTTTCTTTGACAAGGCAGCCGTGGAGGTGGAATCGGACCATAAAGAGGGCTCAATAAACACATGGAGTCTTTGCACAGTGACTGAAGTTGAGGAGCTAAAAGCTCTAATACGGTTGCTTCCTCTATGGGCTACAGGCATAATCTTCAGCACGATGTATGTCCAAACAGGCATCTTTTTTGTGCTGCAAGGCAGCACAATGGATACTCGTGTGGGAAAATCCAGCTTTGAGTTTCCACCAGCTTCAGTCAATATATTTGACTCCATCAGTTGTATGTTCTGGGTGCTAGTCTACGAAAAAATAATCGTTCCACAAGCAAGAAAATTAACCGGCCAGAAAAATGGCTTAACACAGCTGCAGCGTATCGGTACTGGCCTCTTTATATCAATAATTTCTATGATATGTGCTGGGATTTTGGAGTTTTTAAGACTTGAACTCGTGAGACGGCATAACTACTACGAGCTCGATCACGTGCCCATGTCAATCTTTTGGCAGATTCCGCAGTACTTCATAATGGGGTGTGCAGAAGTTTTTTCTCAAATTGGACAGATGGAGTTTTTCTACGATCAGGCGCCTGATTCAATGCGAAGCATTGGGGCTGCACTTTCGCTCTCTACCACAGCTCTTGGTTCCTATTTGAGCTCATTTCTGGTAACTGTAGTTACAATATATAGTACTAGAAATGGAAATGTTGGATGGATAACTGACAACTTGAACTATGGTCGCCTACATTATTTTTTCGGGCTATTGGCCATATTAGGTACCATCAATTTAGGAGTTTTTATCTTGGTATCAAGGTGGTATACATATAAACGGTCCGTTAAGGCTCTAGATTGATGGCCACACAATTGTACGCAATCTAGTATGTGAAGAAAAAAGGAAGAAGATAGAGTGATGGACAAATATTGTATAGTTAAATTTGCAAAAGTTCATGTACTAAAAAAATTGGTAGATCCTTTGGCCTTGCCTACTGATGCTCTATTATTGTAATAAATTAGGTATTTTTTTCGTCCAGATTATTTGTTTATCAAATATTTATTTATCGAGGTTCGTATATGCATAATACCCGACTGTAAAATGAATTGAGCTCGAATTTCATTCGCAAATTGTAATGGTTCGATTTGTTTATATCCATACATTTTGGGCTGCATAGAATTAGACCGTAAAATGAACCGAGCTCGAATTTCATTCGCAAGTTGTAATGGTTCGATTCGTTTATATCCATACATTTTGGGATGATTATTGTGTTTGACTTCTACTCTCGAGCGTTTTTCAGAAATTTTTCAAAATCTCGTGCATTTTAGAGAGATTAAAATTATAGTAGCAAATCCATCAAAATACACAAATTCTAACTTGAATATTCATGAATTTTGACAATCCTTACAAATCCTGATTAAATACAACCTCTCTATCATCATCTATTTTGTATAAATATAAATTTAGGGCAAAGCAGAAATATTAATTTAGTCTTCCTCGTTGGCGTTGGCAACAATCTACGTGTAGAACACGGCGTTGCCAAACCTGCCGGATGATATAGTTCAAACCAAAATACTGACGCTATTACCCGTAAAATCTTTGATGCGGTTCCGTTCCGTTTGCAAGTCATGGAAATCTCTATTTTTTGAGCCTGGTTTCGTAAACCATCATCTCAACTGCACCACTCAAAACCCTGACAAGGATGACAATCTCATAATTAACAAAGTCGTCACTGGTTTCCTCGAGGATAAATACTATGAAATCGATGAATGTAATTACAATGATATAGCTATACTCTCTCTATCTAATTTATCAGAAACTAAACTGTTTGATGTCCCTCGTTCCAAGCGATCAACAGAGGCTCGTATCAACTTACTTAGTGCTCCTATAAACCTGCTTGGTTCGATTAATGGCTTAGTATGTCTTTATGTTACGAAACTACGTTATTTTATATTATGGAATCCTGCTATTAGACAAGCTAAGAAGTTTAATGTACCACGGTGGTACAACGTGGGACGTTGGAGTGACGGAGACTTTTTTGGATTCTGCTGGGATGAATTAGAAAATGATTATCAAGTGGTTGTCTGTTATATAGATAAGCAAAGGCATGGATATTGCAGTTTTAGCTCACACGTTTACTCGTGCAACTCTGGTTCTTGGAGTTCAAAAGAAACTACCCTTCCTGGATTTAAGCGTTGGCCTTGGCCTGATTCCAGGGTTCCTTCTGCTATTGTAAATGGAATGCCATATTGGAATTTTTGTTCCTATTCTCAGAAACCAAGCGTGATCAAGTTTGAGGTTCAGAGTAAAGAGTTCAGAGTGTTGCCTGAATTTAACTATGGGGTAGAACATAGGCGAGATAAATTTCTTAATACCAATTGAAAGGGGTGTCTTTCAGTGCTGATGTCTACGACACGTTCTCACAAGATCTTCGTGGATGTATATATTTATGACGAGAGAAATGGTATCTGGAGTAAGATTTTCATTGTCGGACCAATAAGAAATCCTGTGGATACACTATCAGTATGTTTTAAGTGTGGTGGTGAGATTGTGTTTGATACACATGGAGAACACATGTGCTACAATCACAAAACAAACAAAATTAAGCGTTTGGGCAACCAGGAGGGGAGATTATTAGGGGGATTTAGTTATAAGGCTACCCTGGTGTTTCTTGAAGGAATGAATCCGCTGCACAAGGTACAGCCTGTACTTTGGAACTAACCAATGTAGCTAGCACTCCCAAACATGGTTTTATATTCGAACATGTCTTCTGTTTTGTTCTCAATTCATATGATTTATGGCTTTCTTTAGTTTTCACTTTTCAAATGTCTCATGAGGAGACAAAATTAAATTGCACAACTGGAGTTCGTTAACGACCAAGAACCTGACTCGATAAGGAGCATGTTACCCGCTCTGATCCTCACCTTAATGTGCTTATAAAGTCCGAGCTCTCTAGTAGTTATTCTTTTTCTGATCCGGCGAGCGGATACCAGATAACTAGAATCATGGTTACCTAATTGTTTCGACTTTTGGCTGTAGTTTTTTTTAAATTATCTGAATTAAGGATCTGTAATAGGTGATTGATCCCAATTCCTTGTGGTGTTCAGCTTGCATTGTTTTAATTAAATGTGTCCAAATGGCTATATACAAGTAACTAATTAACTACGATCAGGTGCCTGATTCATTGCTAAGCTTTGACACTGCGCTTTTGCTCTGTGCCCCAGCTCTTGGTTCCTATATGAGCTCATTTCTGGTAACTGTAGTTACAATATGTAATACTAGAAACGGAAATGTTGGATGGATAACTGACAACTTGAACTATTACATCTACGTTATTCTTTCAGGCTATTGCCCATATTAGGGACCACTAGTTATGGAGTTTTTATCTTGGTATGAAGGTGGTATACATATAAAGATCCTTTAGGGTTCTAATTATTGATGGCCAAATAATGGCAGTTGTGAAAATTGGGTAGAGATTATTGGCCTTTTGTGGAATGATAATGAGGAGATAGTTCCAAAGAAGATGGAAGATGAAGCTCTACATGCCAAATTTCTTCCTGCAAATATGCACCAATTTCTCCGCTGCTATATCCAAATCTTCTTCTCCTTTCTCCTTCATAGTCAAACTCAATTTTCTAGCTTTTGTCCTCACAGCTTCCCCACTTTCGTCCACCAAAACTTTTCTTATAGCATCACTAATCTCATCTCTTTTGAATTTCCCTTCACTGTCTCTCCTTATATTCATACCTATCCCAATCTCCACCGCAAGCTTAGCATTTGTAGGTTGATCCACTTTCATGGGCATGCCGATAATTGGCACCCCGAATTTCATGCTTTCGGTCAGTGAGCTCCATCCACAATGACTCAAGAAACCACTAGTGCTTGAATGTCCCAATATTTTTGTCTGCGGTGCCCAGTCTAAAATAAGTCCAATATCTCCAACCCTTTGGACAAAGCCATCTGGTAGTAGTGCAGATCCTTTTTCCTCTTTTAGTGCAGATCTCACAGCCCATATGAAATTACACTTGGTTGTCTCTAGTGCGTTTGCCATTTCTATCACTTCTTCTGCAGACAGATAATTCTCACTCCCAAAGCACACAAACAAGACGGAGGATTTCTCTTTGCTGTCTAGCCATTTTATGATATTATTCATGTTATCATCTCCAGTTTCAGTTGGATAATGAACAAGTGGACCAACTGGTATAATATCTTTTTCTGCCAGATCCGACAGAAGATCAATATATTTTCCTTCTATTTCACTAAAACTCTTAACCAATACAAGGTTGCAAGATCGTTCAAAGCATAATACAAAGTTACGAAGTAACTTTATGGCATGTTCAGGAACTTTAGGTTGCTCAATAAAAGAATCAGCAATTTCAGGGAATGGAAATTTTTCACCTGATTTTTTGTAAATATGTAAGCCTAGGCAAGACGTTGCTGCAGCGTTGACAGAAAAATATACAGCTGGAATGTCGAGGGACGAAGCAACCTCTGCAGGCCATGAAGGCAGGAAATCATAAATAACCAAATCCGGGTTGATGTCTTTGAGGATGTCACTGAAGATTGGAGCTGCCTTTTCCAAAACCTGTTGGAGGATCGGGCTGAGATTGGGTGGTAGGCCATTTGTGGAATGGTAACGAGGTGGCAGGTCCGGAGAAGATGGAAGATGAAGCTCTACTAGCTGTATATGATCATTTTCATGAACTCTATTCTTGATAGAAGCAAGGTTAATTGGAGTTGAGCAAAGATGTATATTGAAACTTCTTTTTGCGAGTTGTTTGGCTAGTTCTAAAAAGGGAGAGATGTGACCATGGGCAACATAAGGCAACATCAATATACGCAATCTGCCATTTTCACTCTCCATGACCGACTCTCTTTTCTTTGAAACTTTTAGATAGTTCTTAATAAAACAGTGACAGCCTTTGCTTCCAAACTTTAGTTTTATCTTACGTCCATATGCTTTTTTTAGTATCAAAATAAAAGTTGTGTTTTACTAACAATTTTATTATTAAAATAATGTTTTGATGTTCTGGTATACCTTAAGATTCATAATATACCAATGTCAATGATGCATCGGATATTCGTATGATAAATGTCTGTTTGTTTGAAAGGAGGGGCGGCTAGCTGACCTCTTAGCTGGTGGACATGACCTAAGAAATCATTTTCTTGCAGATATTTCTGCGTAATATAAATGTAAAATGAAAAACTCCAAAATAATAATAAATCAGTTAATCTTGAAGAAACTAGACTTTGACAGCTTTAAATTGGGTTCTGGGCGAATTTGGGATTAGCCTAGTGGTAAAGACTCACTCCAGCACCCATTACACTGTGCAAACCCATTACACTGTGCAAGTATGTAAAAGTTACCAACCTTATTAAACCATATTGGTACTGTCAAGTGAAGAATGTACATTCAGGATCTTATCAAACATGTAATGCGAAAGATATAATGCCAGGGACACAAATGCGATGAGAGAATGTCATACGAAGACACATAATTTGACGCAAATCTGACCAAAAACAGATGACACCAAAAAACTGAGTATTTACTAATAATCTGAGACCAAACAGGCTTGTTGACATTAACAAGAAATATTTGTTTTCATCTGTCCTACAATAATTTATTCAAAATAGTAGGTATATCTCTTTGGTACTGACGGTTAAAATCCAAATTACATCTGTAAACCTATTAATTTATTATCAGGTGCGATTTAACATAGAGATTTTGTTCTTGCTCTTGGAGCAGAGTAACTTTGCCGCTGCTGGGCTGTCTACTTTAGGTTTTTAAATGAGGACACTCCATTTTGCCAAACATTGTGAAACCTCTTGTACAATATTAACAATAGAATTGGGCCAGAAACTATATCAACAAGTAAAGTTACACCTGCATTTTTCTTTTTATACTGTCTGCAGAAATATATCTGTCGATGAAAGCTAAAAGTGTGGTATGTTTTACTGGTAATTCAAGATGCATCAAGTAAGTTAAAGGCCATCAGATATGATCATCTACATGTTCAGGCTATTAATCCTAGGGCTGGAGGTGCTATTCTAATTTTGGTGGGAACAAAAAAATTATTTGCAGTCCTGGATAATATAGTCATGTAATTAGTGATTGTCATATATAAAAGCCTAAAAGTTGATCATGCATACAAGTGATGGTAGGCTTTCGTCTTTTGCCTGTGAAAATTTGTGTGTGCCAATAACACAAAATGTGAGCAGGTAGTGCAAAAATAGAGGCAGACATGCAAGTTAGATAAATAATTCCGAGACTACAGAAGCAAGATTTATGAGTAAAAAGTTATCATCCTTCCCTATTTCATCTTGTAAAACACACTTGGGAAGTACATGAATTTATCTTTGGACTACATAACTACAACTAGTATGTTTGTTTCTTCTTGCTGCAAACTTGCTTTAATTCCTCAGCTGCCTTGTCCAAATCATCTTCTCCTTTCTCCTCTATCTTCAACTTTAACTCTTTAGCTTTCCTCCTCACACCTTCACCACTTTCTTCTGCCAAAACCTTTCTTATAACATTAGCAATGTCCTCTCTCTTGAACTTGCCTTCATTGTTTCTTGCTATAGCCATACTAACCCCTATCTCCACCGCAAGCTTGGCATTCGTATGCTGATCCCCTCTCATTGGCATGGCAATTAATGGCACCCCAAGTTTTATGCTTTCATTCACTGAACTCCATCCACAATGACTGAGAAAGCCGCCAATGCTTGGATGCCCCAAAATCTTCGTTTGTGGCGCCCACCCCTCCAAAATCAATCCTGAATCTCCTATTCTCTCGACAAAACCCTCTGGTAGTTGTAGACTTCTTTTTTCCTCTCCTTGTGGAGACCTCACAGACCATATGAAATCACACTTGGTTATCTCTAATGCAAAAGACATCTCAATCACTTCTTCTGCTGATAGATAATTCTCGCTCCCAAAGCACACAAATAGCACCGATGTTTTTTCTTTCTTGTCGAGCCATGTCATCATATTCTTCGTGTCATCATCTTCATATTCGGTTGGAATATGAACAAGTGGTCCAACAGGAATCAAAGTTTTCTGTACCAGATCAGATAGAAAATCGAGATATTTTTCTTCAACTTCTCTAAAACTCTTAATCAAAACAAGGTTGCTTGATCGGTCAAAGCATAACACAATTTCCCTAATTGTCTTGAGTACAGATTCAGGAAATTTAGGCGGGTCAGCCGAAAAAACAGCAATATCTGGGAATGGAAATTTTTCACCAGCCTTTTTATAGAGATGTACGACCACACAAGAGGCTGCTGCAGCATTGACTGCAAAATAAACAGCCGGAATATTCAGCGACAAAGAAACCTCTGCAGGCCAAGAAGGTTTAAAATCATAGATAACTAAATCTGGTTTAATTTCTCTAAGGATGTTAATGAAAATTGGAGCTGCCTTCTCGAAAGCTTCTTCGAGGACCGGTATGAGATTGTACGGAAGGCCATTTGTGGAATGACACTGAGGTGATAAACCGGGAGAAGATGGAAGATGAAACTCTAGTAGCTGAATGTTATCATGTTCATGAACTCTGTTCTTTATGGAAGCAAGGTTAATTGGTGTAGAACAAAGATAAATATGGAAACTTCTTCTTGTGAGTTGTTTAGCTAGTTCTAGGAAGGGACAAATGTGACCATAGGCTAAGTTTGGTAACATCAATACACTCAATCTGCCATTTTCACTCTCCATGATTAATCTTTAGCATATAGCAAAAACTGGTGCACATTCTATCCTACATATACATAGTGCCAAAAGAATCAATGACGCCAGCTTATTAAATTATTAAAACTCACCTCCTCCATACCATCCGTTTCTTAGCACTTATTCCACGGACCAACTATTTCAGGCCACATTCTTTATAATCTACTATTATCTTTTTTCTTTTAAAGTGAATCTATTATCTACTCTTACTATCCATATGGCAAACATTATTATAACCGCCACTCAAAAACAATACTACCCAGGACACCTAAAACAATGCTCAATCTGACGCAAAAAATTACTTTAGGCGTCTGTCTATTCTGTCCAGTAACTGAGTGCATATCATTTTTTTATAACCGACATTTATTGTTTGAGAAGTTTGTTTTTACCAACAAAAATGTTAGTTCTCTTAAATCAAATATGGATTCTCTTTAGTCTCAAGTAAGAACATCGATTCTCTGTAAATATATTAGTGCTCAGACCTTCATCCCTAAATTGCTGACTCTTTTACTGACTCGATTTAATAGCTTTAATCTCAAAGCTCATCTTCATCTGTTGAATTCTCCCTTCATCGATTTCATTTATTACGGGAACACAGAAGCAAGATTTGTACGTCATATCGCATCTGATTCCTTGCCCCTTGGGTATGCATGAAATTATCTTTGGACTACATAAAGTAATCTTACAAAATTACTAGTATATTTCGGCTGGATTATGTACAAGTTGACCAACAGTAACTATATTTTCATCGGGTTTTATATCAAAGTGTCCACCGATCTCATGAAAATGTATCAAGTAACTACCCGATCTCCACGGGGATTCATTTAAACCACTAGAATCACTATATATATATCACTCGGTTATATTCGACAATAATTTTAACAGAAAAGTTAACAGAATTGTAATCAACAGATGATGTGTGCCAAGCTGGTTAAAATCATAATCAAAACATATATAAAAACACAAAATTCTTGATTTGAACAATCAAAATCAAGATAAATGAACAAAAGATTAACCTTCCTTGTGCAATTGTGGTGGAACCTAGTAATTAATTCGAGAATTTTTAATTGATATTAAATGAATTTCGTACAGAATAATGGACACTGTCTGTTTACTTTTCTGTTATTTTTCTTTCTAAGACTTCACCAAATGATATATATAGTGATTTAGTGGCTTAAATGAGTCCCCGTGAAGATTGGGCAGCTACTTGATAGAATCTGGTGAAAACAGTGGGTACTTTGATATAAAACTCTATTTTCATCTGCCGGATTCGATACAAGATCAATATATTTTCCTTTAACTTCTCTACAAGTCTTAACCAAAACAACGTCGCATGATATTTTAAAGCATAACAAGAAGTTCTGAAGAAACTTAAGCTCATATTCAGAATATTGGTAAACAGAAGAATCAAGAATTTCTCGAAACGTTGACCAAAAAAAAAAAAAAATCTCGAAACGGAAATTTTTGACCCGTCTTTCTGTAGAAATGTAAGACTAGGCAACAAAATGTGCGGAGCTGACCGAAAGATAAACAGCGAGAAAATTGAGGAACAGAGCAATCTCTGCAGGCCATGAAGGCAGGAAATCATGGGTGACCAATTCCGGGTTGATGTCTTTCAGGATATTACCAAAGACCGTTGCTGCATTTTCCAAAGCTTGTTGCAGGATCGGATTGAGATGGGATGGAAGGCCATTGGTACAATGATAACGAGGTGGCAGATCCGGAGAAGATAGAAGATGAAGCTCTACTAGTTGAACATTATCATTTCATGAACTCTGTTCTTGATAGAAGCAAGGTTGATAGGTGTATGATAGAATCTTTGATATACGTCAGCAACAATATCAACAATAGCCTTAAAA
The DNA here is from genome assembly GCA_003724115.2 of Anethum foeniculum. Classification (NCBI taxonomy): domain Eukaryota; kingdom Viridiplantae; phylum Streptophyta; class Magnoliopsida; order Apiales; family Apiaceae; genus Anethum; species Anethum foeniculum. The sequence goes on along the minus strand of PHNY01172445.1, from coordinate 15,098 downwards.
TATTAGAGATTCAAACGTATATTATTGACTATAATATCAGAAAGATAGATACCCAGGTATTCGAGAGACCTGGTACTCTCCTTGGAGCATAAGTAGCTCAATACAAATTAATTTATGCCTACCTGTCTCAACACCCTCTCCTGACAATATATTCTGTCACATTCAGTACTTTCCAAGTATAGAAGGAAGATACTAATTTATTTCCCATATTCATACTAATTAATTATAGCATAGGAGTAATTGATTTAGTACTGTCAATTAGATAGATAGCCTAAACACCCCTTTTATTGCGCCTCGAATACGTGTATCTGAATGAGGCTCTATCAGTGTAGAACAAAGATATATATTGAAACTTCTTTGACAGTTATTTAGCTAGTTCTAAGAAGGGAGAGATGTGACCATAAGCTAAAGACGGTAAGATAACTATACTCATTCTGCTATTCTTACCCTCCATGATCAGTTCTATTCTTGAGCAAATGCTGAACACTTTGGTAATCACCATTTCATGCAGTGTAACAAACCAATGACACCTTTACCTGTACACACATGACAAAATTGATGTTTGTTTTAGTTCAATAATAAAGGCACCAAGTCCACTTTTTCTACATCGGCGACTAGAAAAAAGATACATACTGAATTTTCTTTTTGTGATTTGTTCTGGCAGTTGTAAGAAGGTACAGGTGTGACCATAGGCTAAGATTGGTACCACCAACATCACTATCCTCATTCTGCCATTTTCAATCTCCGTCATCAACTACCTTTTCTTTAGCAAATAGCAAATGGTTGCGTAAATCTATACTGCCAAAAAAAATTGTAATCATGTGTTAGTTGCATCACATTCTTTGTTAATGTGATTTGAAGTTCTTCGAGGTGAACATGCAATAAAGAGTGAAAAACATTGAAACTACAGAACCAAGATTTATGATTAAACAGTTAGTAACTTGCAGTAGGGATCCATAAAGTAAAAGTAAAAAATTACAACTAGTATGTATTGTTCTTGTTCCTGCAAATTTTCTTCAACCCCTCGCTTGCCCTGTCCAAATTCTTCTCCCCTTTCGGCTTCATCTTTAAATTATACTCAGTTCTCTAGCTTTCTTCTTCAAAATTACCCACTTTCCTCTACCAAAACATGTCTTATAACATTAACAATCCCCTCTTTCTTAACCTTGCCTTCACTGTCTTTCCCTATTTCCGCTCTGCGGGACATGACAACAGTTGGCATCTCGAACTTCATGCCCTCATTCATAAACTCCATTTACAATGACGGAGAAACCCGCCAGTTCTTGGATGTCCCAAAAACCATTGTTTGTGGCGTCCATTCCATCAATCCCAAATCTCCTATCCTATCGACAAACCACTCCAGGGGCAGTAGACACCTGATTCCTCTCCTTGTGCAGATCTCAGAACCCATATGAAATTACAGTTTGTTGTTTCTAGTGCACTTGCCATCTCTGTCACTTCTTCTGCGGACATAAAACTTTTCGCTCCCAAAGCACACAAACGCCGCCAAAGATTTTTCCTTTTAATCAAGCCTGATATGCCTCATGCGATCATTCTGATATTCTGTTGGATTATAAACAAGTGGACCAACAGTAACGATATTCTTATCTACCTGATCCAATAGAAAATAGAAATATATATTCCTTCAGCTTCTCTGAAACTCTTACTCAAAAGCAAGGTTGCGTGATCTTTCAAAGCATAGAGTAAAGTAACAAAAACCCTTGAGTCCAAGTTCATAGAGTTGAGGTGACTGAACTGTAGAAACAAGAATATCTGGAAATGGGAAATGTTCACTCTCCTTTTGTAGGAATGTTTGCCTTGGCAAGAAAATGCCGCTGCATTGACCCAAAATTGCCGGAATACTGAGGGATAAAGCAACCTCTGCAGTCCATTAAGACATGAAATCATATATAACAAGATTCGGGTTAATGTTCTTAAAATTTTTTGTTGGATTTATTATTATTTTTTTATTCTTATATATTTAGTAGATCAAATTTTCAATTTGCTTGCCTCTTTACCAGGGATGTTTAAGTTTAAATTCTTGGTACAAGTGTAATGACATATTTATAAAGTACCGGTATAAATATTTTTTAATTTACATTGTTTTCAATTTAAATGACCCCTCCTCTTTCCGGATTTTTTAAATTCTGCCATTGCTAATACTCACTTTGTTGGTCGCTGGAGCCTGGAGCAAGGTGGTTTACAGTGCATATCAAAGGCCACTACCCTCCTTTGGTGTCTAGGCTTTTCCATCAGTTCATGATCATCCGTTCCTTCTAAACGTCTAGACGGATTACTAATACATAACTTGTGAAGTTAGTTTACTTGAATTTACAGCTTGTTAATATTTTTATTTAGTTTTGAACCTAAGTTTAAAAATCTTAGTAAGCACATTAACATCCGATGCTACAGCAGCATTCAGCAACAGCCTCAACTGAAAGGAACTGATGTCTATCACAGCATACAGAACTAGTAACAAAGCTTCTTTGCAGAGTATGAACCTTGTTAATGTAAACTACAAATGAATGTACATAAATAAATCCTTATCCTCTTGTCCAAAGTGTGCAACACAAACCCTACTTTGCCTTTCAGAAAAATGTGAGCGTACATGACAGGTAAATTGAGAATAGTAGTGTATAGGTACTGTTTCCTCTTGCTTGATTAGAAATTCTTCCATGCAAGTGGAGTCACATTTATCCTGATTCCTTACTGTGGTTTCAGGTAATTTTAAGAAGTAAAACATATATGCAATTAAGATAATAATTTTGAAACCACAGAAAAGAGAATTATGATTATATAGTAAGTCAATCTGTTCCTATTGCATATCCGTAAATTTACAATTTACAAAGAAAAGTACAACCACGACGAAGGATACAAGTATTACTACTGATACTCATAATATTATATGAATACTAGATGAGATATATGAATACTAGAATAGGTAAGAACACCGGAGGATATAAGAACACACGAGTTTATTACTTAGAATTATATCGGCTAAGATGCCTTCAAGCAATACAAGGGCTTCCTATGGAGAGGACAACTAGATAGGATAATGTATGACACACCAATAACATCAAGATACTCGTCTAGATATGATATCCTAAGCGATAAGTTTATTTTTACAAATCTCACACAACAATACTATGTTGACATGCCCTAAAAGGTAAGATTCTTTACTTAAGACTTACAGCACACACTAGTCTTACATTTATTACACACAACGCGTTTTATTCTTATCTTACATCACAAACAAACACATATGTTATGCATGAGTTCATCCTTGGACAACATATGTTTCTTTTTTCTTCCTGCAAATTTGTTTCAACTCCTCAGCTGCCTTGTCCAAATCTTCCTCTCCTTTCTCATTTATCTTCAAACTCAGATCTCTAGCTTTCCTCTTCATCCCACTTCCGTCCACTAAAACCTTTCTTAAAACGTTAACAATCTCGTCTCTCATGAATTTGCCTTCATTGTTTCTCACCATCTCCATACCAACCCCAAACTCCACCACAAGTTTAGCGATCAAAGCCAGATCAGCTCTTATAGGCATGCCAATTATAGGCACTCCAAATTTCATACTCTCATTCACAGAACTCCATCCACAATGACTTAGAAAGGCACCAGTACTTGGATGCCCTAAAATCATTGTTTGTGGCACCCACCCCTCCAAGATCATTCCCAAATCCCCTACCCTTTCGACGAAGCCATCTGGAAGTTGAACAGATTCTTTTTTCTCTCTTCGCGGAAATTTCATAGCCCATATGAAATTGCACTTGGTTGTCTCTAGTGCGTTTGCCATCTCTATTATTTCTTCTGCAGACAAATAACTCTCACTCCCAAGGCACACCAACACCACCGAAGATTTTTCTTTGTTGTCAAGCCATTTCAAGATATTTTTCGTCTTATCATCTTCATTTTCGGTTAATACATGAACAAGTGGACCAACAGTTATAATATTCTTATCGGCCAGATCTGACAGAAGATCAATATATTTTCCTTCAACTTCTCTACAACCCTTAATCAAGGCAAAGTTGCATGATCTTTCAAAGCATTGCACAATGTTTCGAGAAACCATGAGTGAAAATTTAGAGGGTAATATAGGAACAAGGATATCCGGAAATGGGAACTTTTCTCCTGCCTTTTTGGAGTCATGTAAGAGTAGGCAACACATTGCTACTGGAAATATCGAAAAATAAACAACTGGAATATTAAGGGACAGAGAAACCTGTGCAGGCCATGAAGGAATGAAATCATGGATAACCAAATCTGGGTTGATGTCTTTCAGGATGTTAACAAAGACTGGAGCTGCATTTTCGAAAACTTGTATGAGGACGGGGTTAAGATCGGACGGAAGGCCAGTTGAGCAGTGGTAATGAGGTGGTAAATCTGGAGAAGACGGAAGATGAACTCTACTAGTTGTATATTATTATCTTCATGAACTCTACTCTTGATAGAAGCAAGGTTGATAGGTGTAGAACAAAGATATATATAGAAATTTATTTTTGTGAGCTGTTTAGCCAATTCCACGAAGGGAGAGATGTGACCGTAAGCTAAGTAAGGTAACATCAAAATTCTCATTTTGCCATTTTCGCTCTCCATTACTAACTCCCTCTTTTAGCAAATTCTACACAAAATATTACTCTATATTTTTCTAAAAAAAAAGATTCAAAGATAGTACATCTATTATCTTCTACTAGAATGCTGCATAACTCAATTCTCTAGCTTTCCGCCTTACACCTTCCCCACTAAAAAATACTCTTCAGCAACAAATTTCTCAACACCAAGATTCACATCCCAGATCAATATGTAGTCAGTCATAAGCAACAACATTATCATGGTGATTTTTATTTAAATACCATCTCGGAGAAGTTAGCGAGTTTAGTTTATAATTTATTAATTTGCATAATTAAACAAACCAGCAACGGAAATTAAACATAATTAATAAAACATGATAATAATCAAATTGAAAAGTGCTAACTAAAGATTGAAACTCACTTTATAATTGAAGATCATTTGAAGTAATTGAAACTCTAGATCAACGAAGTTAGGGTTTTGAACTTTGATAGACTAATTGAAGGTGTGATTTGAGATTAATAACGTTAATTGAAGTTGTGATTTGAGATTAATACTCCCACTATCCCTCGGAATTGTATCCATAATTTTTTCGAAATTGTATCCATAATTTTTTTAAAGTTGGACACGCATTTTAAGGTGAATATAAAATATACTTCCGTAATTCATTTTTAAAATTTTTTTTTCTAAATTAAACTTCAAGTGTTATACTTTTATTTAGAAAAAAAAATTAAAATTATTTATGAAGCTATGTTATAAATTAGCGTTAAAATACGTGCCGAGCCCCCGTCCCCCAATGTATACTACTCAGGGGGCCGGAGGTAGTAACGTTTATTAATAACCGAAACCACTTTTTAGCGTACTTGTTTCACCCTATTTTAGTTTCATCCTAATTTTTTATTTTAAATAGAATTCTATGCTACTTTTCAATAAATTACTAATATAGTTAGAATTGTATTATTATTACAATATACAATATTTCTATTTTTAATAGAATTTCATATTATTTTTTAATGAAATAATAAATTGTTCAAACCGTATTATCATTACAATTCTATTTCATGTAGAACTCTATCTTATTTTTAACGATGAGGTACTTGATTTCATCGTATTTTGATTTCACCCATTCCTATTTCATGTAGAATTATATGTTACTTTTTAAGCAAGTAATAAGACCATTCGAATCGTATTAAAATTATAATACTTCTATTTCTCTTAGAACTCTATTCTTTTTAACAATACAGTACCTAGTACCTGATTTCACCGTATTTTGGTTACGCCGTCTAATTTATTATTTTTTAATAAAATAATAAAATCGTTCAAATCATATTATAATTAAAATACTTCTATTTCCCGTAGAAATCTATATCATTTTTTTAATGATGCGGTACTTGGTTTCATCGTATTTCCGTTTCACCGCGACCCCTTTTGGTGGTACTTGATTTTATCGTATTTTGATTTCACACTTAGATTCCTATTTTACGTAGAATTATATGTTATTTTTTAATAAATTATAAAATTGTTGAAATCGTATTATAATTACAATACTTCTACTTCCCGTAGAGTTTTATATTATTTTTTATTAATTAAACTAATAAAATTATTTGAATCTTATTATAATTATAATATTTCTATTTTCTTTAGAACTCTACATTATTTTTTAACGATACAGTACTTGATTTCACTTTATTTTAATTAGAATATATTATAAGTATATTACTCTAATTATATTATTATAAATAAATTAAATAAATTTTCTCGGGCTCGTGCTTCGCACGAGTTATCTACTAGTATTGAATAGGGTTTGAGGTGTACGAGATGTGTTTTATCAACGGCCGTTAGACGGGGTTTGAAAATTTTGTTTATGATTTAAAATTGTTTTAATTCAAAAGTAAAATGTTAAATGGGTATTTGGTATTAGTGTGTGTCGAAGAGCTCCAACAATTACTCATATGTTGTTCGCGGACGATAGCTATGTCTATTGCAAAGCGTCTACAGGGGAAGCATGGAGGATTATTGAGTTATTAGAGAAGTTTGAAAGAGCCTCAGGACAGAAAGTGAATTTGCAGAAGTCTACGGTGTTTTTCAGCACCAATACTATTAGTCATAACAGACAGAAGATATGTTACATACTTCAGATGAATGAGGCCTCGATTCAAAGCACTTACTTGGGGCTTCCCAACATTCTTGGCAGAAATAAATCGTCTGTTCTGGGCTTCATCAAGGAAAGGGTGCGTAAACGTATACAAAGTTGGGATGGCATGACTCTGTCGAGAGGAGGGAAATAGGTATTATTGAAAACGGTAATACAGGCTTTGCCCACTTTTGCGATGAGTGTTTTTTTGTTATCGGTTGGCATTATCAAGGATTTGGAGAACTTGATGAATAGGTTTTTGTGGCAGTCCCAAACCAAGCAATAAAGAGGAATTCATTGAATGGAATAGGGGCGATCAACGGGACATAAGTTAATAGGTGGTATGAGCTTCAAGGATATGCATGATTATAATTTGAGCATGTTGGGCAAACAGGGGTGGCGCCTTCTTAATAACCAGTCTAGTTTGGGAAGTTGGGTTTACAAAGCTAGATACTACCCAAAATGTGATTTTTTTTAAATGTTGCTCTTGGTAATAATTCAAGTTTCATCTGGAGGAGTATTTTGGAGGCTAAGAACTTGCTTAAATTGAGTGTTAGATGGCATGTGGGTGCAGGTAACAAGATTGATATTCTTAATCAACCTTGGCTAATGGATGACAACAACTCATATGTTACAAGCAGTCTACTGGTTCTAGAGGAGTCCAATGTAAAATCAATGATGCAAACTGGTACTAGAGTTTGGGATGAGGATGTAGTGACAGATTTGTTCAATGATCGAGATAGATGTTGTATTTTGCAAGTGCCACTAGTTTCGGGGTGGGATGAGGACCAGTTATATTGGAAAGGGGAGGTTAGTGGGGTGTACTCAGTTCGATCTGCTTATAAAATGTTACAGGTCCAGAAAGGTAAATGGAATGATGCATTCAGGTGTAGTTTATGGAGTAAGTTTTGGAAGATAAAGGTGTCGTCCAAAGTTGCTCATGTTGGTTGGAGGGCCATTACAGGTACTCTCCCTACCATGTCTCAGCTGTACATGAGACATGTTCCTGTTCAAACTCTCTGTCCTGTTTGTAAGTTTGGAGAGGAATCTATTGTTCAAGCTTTGGTGACGTGCAGTTTTGCATCTTCGTGTTTGTAGAAGGCCTTAGCTACCAGTTTTCTCATTAATATGTCGACTTTTAAGGACTGGTTTGAACACATGCTGAGTATTATGCTAAGGATAAATGGGAGGAGATCGTCATGATTTGCTGGGTAGTATGGAATGCTCGTAATGAGCTGGTATGGCAGCAGAAAAAGTCCCAAGTTGATCACGTAGTTAGTTCAGCCAGAAGTTACTTTGTACAATGGAAGAATGCCCAATTATCTAACAGTATTGCTCTGTTCCTGGATGATAATGATAGGGATGGAATAACAAATTGGGTTAAGCCACACGAGGGTATAATCAAAGTATCGGTTGACGCAGCCACGTTTTCAGAGCAAGGAGCTNTATGGTGTTGGCTTAGTAGCTAGGAACTCGGTGGGGGAGCTTATACATGCTCAGACTTGGCGCTTTTTGAGCACAAACCCGACTGTTTTTCTGAGGCTATTGCTATTAAGGTAGCGTTGAGCTGGTGTAAGTTGCAGCGGGATTGAGGTAGAGTCGGACTATTTGGTGGT
>PHNY01172378.1:9501-23352 GCA_003724115.2 Anethum foeniculum | reverse complement strand
TTTTTTTTTTTTTTTTTTTTTTTTTTTTTTTTTTCAGATTGTTTCTGTGTTCTCTTTCATTTTTTTAGTCTTTTTAGGTGCACTTCTCCTCTTCAATTACCGAGGCTATCAATAAATTTGTGAGGAAGTCAGACTGGGGTCATTTTGGCAAATTTGAATAATTAATTCCGAGTCATTAAAATTTTGAATTTGAATGTACAAGAAATCTGAATGCTAAATGAATGGTTTTGTTTGGTAAATAAATACTTAAAATATTTGAATAATGTTGTTTTCGTATTTCCCTTCTAAATGATTAATGTTATTAACAATACAATAATAAATACATTTTGTTTTTAAAACATTAAAACTATATATCTTATATTTACATACATTTTACAAATTTATATCAAAAATGGTTTCTAGAATAGAATTATTGCAAAAATGATATAATATTTAATGTATAAAAAATTATACTTCAATATGAATGGTAAGAGGATTATATTATTACTATATGTATGTAACTATAAATAGATTATACATTTATATCACTATGTTATAATATATATCATAATAAAAAAATGTTTACACCGGATAGCATTCACTATTATAAAAGAGTACAGAAAAAGGTTATGCAAGTAAAGTGCATGTTTCTGAATTGTTCTGGTAAAGGTTTTTGAACGATTAAGGCAATTTCATGATTCGGTCAGACAATTAATGGAATTGTCAAACAAACTTAGCACCTTAACCTTTCACTTTAAGCTTGTGCAGCTTTGTTCAGAAGTAAATAAATAACTGCTAAGAAAAAAACCCCGTCTCTTTCTCAAAAATTTATAAGTAAATGCCGGTAGTTCTATTATTAGAAATTAGAGGAGCAACCAATGATATGTTCAACTGCTCTATTAAAACTTAAAAGTAAGAACTCCTTATATATCATTTATTTTACTCTGACTTATAGTTTAATTTTATTTCTGCTTTACCATTTTTTGTTATACAAGATAAGATGTTTGTAATTCGTACTCGTTTATACTGTCATCGTGTATTCTAATGATCGTTATATGGACATTTACTTTTCCGAAAAACTATTATATGATCTGCATACTGTCTATGTATCAGGTTTGCTAAATCTGAAGTAAAGGATATGCAAATCAACATGGCGATTTCAGCTGCATTTGTAAGTGCCTCTTTAAATTTTTTGTTAATATGTTTTTTCTAAATAATTCTTCTTAAAAATATAACAAGTGGCAACTGAAGATGCAGTCTGATAATGAAGTGCTCATTTTGTGAGAACCGGTCACATGTAAAAGGCATGCAAAGCAGATGTATAGCTTTTTATATGACCCTCATAGCTCTGTTATTTTTTAGGTCTTCTGCTGTGTATGACTTATAATTATTGGTAAATTTTCTTGAAAATGAGTTAAAAAGTTAAGAGCTGGTAGTACTTTACTTTTTAGATACCGACTCCTCCAGCCTATAGGTTTTATAATCAGGTCTTCTTTTGACAGTAGCTATTAGTTGTTGAAATTATGAAGAGAAAAATGATTTAAAGAACAGTTGGAGATGTTGGTAGCATATAAAATGCTAAAATAATCTGACGTAGCATCTCTTCTTAAACGTAAGTAAATCAGAATATAATACACGTAAATTGCAATTTTCAAGTGCTTTGTTTACTTAATTATTTTGATGTTAATATAACAACATCAATCCTAATTGTTAATTGCTGATATGCTACTAAGTTGCTCATGGTTTCTATTTGTTCTTCTTGTAGATAGCTTGGATTCTGATCAAGCGAACTGCTGAATGGCAACCTGTGCAGTTCATATCATTTGTGTATGTTTACAGGATTTTTGAGAAGCTAAAAACTTTTGAAGCCCCGGTATCCACATTCACTGTAAGTCTTGTTCGCAAGCTTTGCTTTATCTCTGTATTTGATATCATAATGTTGTTGCAAGATCTACAGGTCTGCGCATGCTTATATTTTCTTTAATCTGCTACTGATGTTGGCTGCAGGAAGAGGGCGAGGAAGAGGGACGTCTGATGCGAATGGGAAAAAGGCTTCTTCGATCTCTTTCACTGGTGTTTGGTTGTATAGCAGTCTCGTCTTTGGTATGTAATGCAATCTGATTATAAACACTAGACTTGAATAATGGCAAGAATATGTTGTAGGAGAATGGAACAAGCAAAACAAATATAAGAGGAAAACCTGAGTTTGTATAACTCGTGCATGGGAATGAGTGGAAAATGAAGGCCATGCCTAAATGTAATGGAAATGGCTTAGTAACTTATCAATTGACATCTTATTCCATTCCATTTAACCAGACACACAATTACCATAACTTAACAGCAGCCTGAGACGGAGGTTGATTTGATGTGCTAGTAGTAAACTGATGTTTTTATTAAGATATGTAGCTGAGCGACCTTTTGTCTGTACCAATAGCAAGGAATCTGTTATTGTGGAAATTTCCCTATTTATATTTAGCTATTTGTTATAGAATAGTAGCTGGTTAAACAAAATGATATATGTGGCTGTAGATAATTGGTTTGCTATCCAAATATAACAATATCAATTACAGATTGTAATTCACATTTCATAATTCTAGTCACTTTATATGCTTTTACTGACATTTCTGTTAAATATATTTGTATTTTATATTAAATTTGTTTTCCCTATATATGTTATATCACAGTTTCAATTAAAGACAGCTGTTTCCCTTTCTACCCTCAAACTATAAGATCTTTTACCATCATCATGATATACTCAGAATCCAGGAATAAATAGATATAAAAAGATATCGGAATCATTTTTTCCACTTGGAATTCATGTCAGACCAGAATAGATAGACTTGCAAATTATGTATGCTCATTACAACTATGTTTGTTTTCTTACTGCATACTGCATGTTGAATCATTGCAGGGGTATACTGGTGTGATTAATGGTATTGAGTTAGTACGCGGTTATATACCTACTTTCCTATACAATAACCAGGTATGTCCTATGTTTCAGTTCACAGGAATGGGGTTTTAAGTTGAATAGTACACTCAATTAACTACTTCAATTCTTGTTTACATATACCATTTCGATTATGATGCTGATCACTTTCGATTTTGTATTATCAAATATTTAGAGATAAACTGTGCCAGACTGCCAGTAAATAATTTTAAGGTATTTAAGAGATTACTGCTTCTTGTAGTTTGTGGGCATTCATATCCTACTGTAAATAACATCATTATGCCTTTATTTTGGAAATATTACTAACCCATGGGAAAAATGTATATTACTTTTCTTTATATCTTATTCAAGTGCTGACTTATCCAACAAAGTGAATGACCACTCGCTGCGCTTTTTTGCATAAAGCTTATACTAGAACTCGTAACTATAATTGTTTTTTGCATAAAGCTTATACTAGAACTTTTAACTATAATTGTATATATTACCAATTTTCGCTTCTTCTTTTTTTCTTTTTTCTTTTTTTTGCTTACGAAAATTCAGCATATATAGTCAGTACTAATATTAGGATTAATTAATATTATGAGTAATGAATGTAGCGTCAGCAGGAATTTAATATTAAAAGATCTCTGTTTATTTGTGACTTTTTTTCGATCTTTGTGCTTCATAATACATCTCCAAGCTCTTCATAATACATTTTAGTGATTTGTATGTTTAAAATATCAAATATATTGGCACCCCTGGCATGTTCTTTACCAGTTCTCGAGTTTTATGTGCACTGCGGCAATTGGTCTTTTTTCTGCAATGCTAGATTAATCACCAAGATAACAGCACTTTATTTACTTGAACAGGAACTGCTGGTTACTGCTACAACATCAATCACACTTTACATTATAGCATCCTACTACAGATGATGATTTCTATTTGGCCAAGGGAGAGTGTAACTTTTATATCAGTGGTCAGTGGATGCGTTTTTTCGCTTTGATCCAAGTGAGAATTTTTGGCTAGAGAATTTGTAAGATCCATGTGACCTCTTTATAAAAAGAAAAAAGAGAGGAATTTGTAAAGAGAGTTCTGTATCTTATGTACTTGAGATTTAGCAAATGCCTTCGCCTCTTACGGCTGTTGAAAGTTGAAGCATTTCACCAGTTGTGTTAGATTTTGGTTGTTTTGTTCCTTTCACATTTCAGGAAATTGATTTGGTAGATACCAGTTGCCTTGTGTCCTAGAAGTAGACTTTCTATAACAAGTTTATAGGTTTTGCTCATATTACTTGAATTGGAAAACAATTAGGGTATTGGCTCTTTATGACACAATTTGAAGTAATATGGCTCAATATTCAATAGAAAAATCAGCCGTTAAAATTTACTCCTCCGTCCCTAAATACATGTCAATTTTGACTGTTGACTAGTTAAATTGACTTTATTTTGACTAAGATTTTCATATATTATATAATTATAAAAGTTAGAATAAGTTATATCATTAAAAAGAGCATGTTGTCTAGTTTAATATGTTGTCTAGTTTAATATGTAACTTTTAAAATCAGAGAGAGGCGAGAGAAATCGATGAAGAGATTTCGCAGCTGCGTGTATGTAACTAAGAACCAATAGATACAACTGTAACTGAAAAATCAACATAAAATCAAGAATTTAAGCTTGATTCGAAGAACAATCCATAGTTTATGATGAAATCGCAGAGATTGAGAAAGATACAATGTTTCAGNGATGATTAAAATCAGAGAGAGGCGAGAGAAATCGCCGGAGAGATCTCACCGGAGAGAATTAAAGGTAACGCTGTTCGTGTTTGTGTTGTATGTAACTGCTAGAAGATAGATACAACTGCCAGGAATCCTTTTGTCCTAATGTTTTAATATTTAATTGTTGACAGATCTGGACCGTTGATTACTTTTTAATTTAAAGGCTGAGATTAAAAGATGGGGTGCACTCCAGACCTCTATATAACTTGGCCCTCCCTAGAAGATTGGCATATATATATATATATATATATATATATATATATAAAATTGATATTAAAGCTATTCGTGTAAAGCTGTTATTGATAATAACTCATTAATTTATTCTACTGTGACTGAGCCAAATAAAAGCACAAAATTAAATTTTTTTAGTTCTGAGTGACAGCATTTGTTGGTGAAGTAAAAGCTATTATGAGGAATAACTTAATTTTGGCAGGGAGCATAAGTTAATAAGACAATAAGAAGTATACTAAAAATTCGAATAGGAATGTAAAACTAATTTCAGTTGCAAACTTTTCCAAGTAGATCCATAAAGCTGTCTTTTCTAGAAAACAAAAGCACAATTTATGCCATTTACTGGCGTTTATAAACCAAAAGTAAACATGTATTTGATCTACTTGTATTTAAAGACACACTTAAACTTCTTGGTCATTCACAATTGTAGTAACAAAAAGCTTATTCTTCCATCAGCCACAAAATGTCTTCCTTATTTCTCAACATGGCAGCAAATACAAACATAAATGGAATTGGATTGTCTGTTGCAGCAGGTCTTACAGTTTACCTTGTTAGCAGGCTGTTATACAGATGGAGAAATCCGAAATGCAGCGGGGTTTTACCGCCAGGTTCCATGGGCTTGCCCTTTATAGGAGAGACCCTTCAGTTGATCATGCCAAGTGCATCTCTTGATCTTCCACCTTTTATCAAGCACAGGATTAAAAGGTATGACAAGGATTTGCAACTATAGTTATCCATGCAGTTTACTTAAGTATCTAGCTATATGTGAAAAAGTTTTAACTCTTATTTTTCTTTGTTACAGATATGGTTCAATTTTTCGAACAAACGTGGCAGGACGACCAGTGATAGTAACTGCAGATCGTGAATTTAACTATTACATTCTAAAGCAAGACGGAAAGTTAGTCGATACATGGTCTCTTGACACATTTGCTGAAGTATTTGATCAAGCTAGTCAATCATCCAGGAAATATACTAGGAACTTGACATTGAATCACTTTGGTGTGGAGGCTCTCAAGGGAAAGTTGATTCCTCAAATGGAAGATATGGTCTCCAAAACTCTAGCAGATTGGTCAACTCGTGATTCTATTGAAGTTAAAAGCGCGTCTATCACTGTACGTAAATACAATCAATAAATCAAACAACATATTTAATACGATTTAAATCTCAGAGCTTCTAATAATACTGTGCATGACAAAATCTTTTCCCCCTTTTAATGTGGCAATGGCAGATGAGTATTGATTTTGCAGCAAGGCAGTTGTTCAGTGGTGATCTTGAAAATGCTCCTCTCAAGTTGAGCGATATGTTTAATGACCTTGTAGAAGGCCTTATGTCCTTTCCATTGAACATCCCTGGAACCGCTCATCACAAATGTTTGAAGGTAACAAAAACCGTATCTGCAGATGATAAGTTGTAGTATGTATATCTCGATACTTCTTTCTCCTATTACAATATTAAACATGACAATCTTTGGTTCAGATCCACAAGGAGGTGCGAAGAACGATGGTTGACGTATTAAGGAAGAGGCAAATGTCGTCAGATAAGACTCCTAAAAATGATTTGCTTGATCATTTAATACAAGACATGAATAAGGAAGCATTTTTGAACGAGGATTTCATTGTTCAACTGATGTTTGGTCTTTTATTTGTAACATCTGATTCAATTTCCACCACAATGGCATTAGCTTTCAAGTTGCTGGCAGAACACCCTTCAGTGCTTGAAGAATTAACGGTCAGTATTTATCTGCATTAAAATTAGATATTTAGATAAAACAATATTATACTCGTGCACACATGCGTTCACAAAGGTTTTTGTAAGCAATAGACATGGATATGTAATGTACTATGCTACAATGCAATGCTGTCAATTGCGTTCTTGATCTAACATATGAATAATGATGTTTGCAGAGTGAGCATGAGGCAATCCTCAAGAATAGAGAACACTTGGAGTCTTCACTAACATGGGATGAATACAAATCCATGACTTTTACTCGCCAGGTCTCTTTCATATTCAGTGAAGCCGAATCAATTAACTTAAAGTTTCAGTTAGAAATAAATTTTTTTCCTATTTCTGTTGGGGAATTTGTAGGTCATCAATGAAGTCCTTAGGTTGGGAAACATTGCCCCGGGATTATTTCGAAGAGCACTGAAAGATATTTCTGTGAATGGTAAGGACTAAAATGCCAAATCAATATGTAACATTTTGGAGGAATCAGCATTTGAATAATTCTAATTTGCAGGTTATACAATTCCAGCAGGATGGGTTATAATGATTGCCACATCTGCTCTTCACTTGAATCACGACGAGTTTAACAATGCACTAGAATTCAACCCAGGGCGTTGGAAGGTTTGAGACCTGTTATCTTTTTAACTACTACATAACAAAAAATATTAGTATAACTTAGCAACTTTTAAATCAGGATCAACCACAGATTACAAGGTTTGCTTACCAGCAAAACCAGGACAAGATTTAATCAAATCCTAAATATCAAATTTTCAGCGGAAACTATAATCCTAAATATCAAACTGAAACAGGATATTGAAGCAAGTGTGGTTGCGAAGAGTTTCATGCCATTCGGAGTAGGCATGAAGCAATGTGCTGGTGCAGAGTATAGCAGGGTGCTTTTAGCCACATTTCTTCATGTTGTGGTTACCAAGTACAAGTAAGTTATATACTTAAATCTTTCTCAGTTTGGTTATTGATTACAAATAAGAAGGCATTGTTAAGAACTGCAGATATTTTCTTTCAGCTGGGCTATGGTGAAGGGAGGCAAAATTGTACGTGCACCAATCATACGATTTCCGGAGGGCTTCCACTTCAAGATCTCGGAAAAGACGAACTGATCATACAAATTACAGTGTGCCAGCTACCCTCTCTTGAAATAATCAGAGTAATTTATAAAGATAAATGATAAATAAACCACAAATTTTACTGTTTAAACACCATTCAGAATATGAATATTACATACTTGACCATAACCCTTGTGGAAATCACCATCTTACGGGTCTTGTGGTAATTATGTAATTTAAATGTCAGAATGTGATTTAGATAGTTAAAGATGTAAGTTATTTATCAATTCCTTTCACATGTAATATTAATGCAGTTAATTTTTTTTCAACATTTATTAAATAGCATTTCTTCTCTCTCGCACCAAATGTATTTTCTTATTGAGTGTGGTGGATCTTCACCAATAAAAATGCATCCTATGTTTTTCTTGTACGATGAGACTTGCCATTGTCCAATATAGAAGCATGTTATAAAATAAAATATCATCAAATAAATTATTTTTTTCTTGAACCTATATAAAAAAGGTTAACTTTTTAAATTTTTTTAATACGATAAATGAATAAATTTTTATCAAAACATGTTCCTGTCATCATTAGCGCTTTGTTTTGCATAAACAAGCAAAAAACTACATGATCGATCTTAGATAAAAACTAATCCGTAATAATTCTAGTTTTCATTTGTATTCTCGTCAAAGTAACGTGATAAAAGACAATAACAATTAACAAATATAAAAAATTAAATACACAACCAATTAACGTCGGAGGAGAAAATCACCACTACGTTGCAGGAGAAAGACAAGGGCCCTGTTTGGAAGTTAGCTTTTTGACAAAAAGATAGTTTTTTGAACTAAAACCTCTAGAAGATAGTTTTTTGAACCAAGTTAGAGGTTTGACCGAATAAAACCCTCTAATACTAGTGTTTGGTAGTTAGCTTTTTAAAATAGCTGTTTGGTCCTAAAAAGCTAATTTTGCAAAAGCTACTTGGAGGAGTTTTTTCAACTTATTTATGCAAAAAGCTAATTGAAAAAGTTAATTACCAAACAGTTTTGTTCAAAGCAGCTAAATTCTATCGGCTAATCAAAACAGCTTACACAATTAGCTAGTCAAAACAGTTAATTCAATCCGCTACAGCTAACAACTAATTGCCAAACAGGACCAAGATTAGACTCGCTAGCTTACCTAGCTGGTTTTCGACTTGCATTACAATCTCTATAGTGAGTCGAATTTGAAGTTGTTCATAGCATTAAAGGGGCTGTTTGGATAATGAGATTTCAACCCGGTTAACGGGAATAAGAATGAGGTTATAATACATTTTTGTATTAAAATCTTATTCTCATTCCCGTTAACCGGGTTGGAATCCCATGATCCAAACATCCCCACAGTGTTCATAATGTCATATTTTAGTCGTTGAAGAAATCTACACTTAACACCGTTAAATGAAAACTAACAGATACACACAAATTACAATGTTTTGGTAAACTTCAGGTATACACAACTTTAATAAAATGAATAGTAGGTACACATTGTGTTTGAGGTAAACGTGAGTAAACACTACGTAATTAAATCTTCTACTTACTATAACCAAATTTAACATACTGCAAACGATGTTCTCGTGAAGATTTCCAGAAAACAAAAAATAAGCTGATATAATTTATAATATATGAAAAGACAGGGAAAAAAAAAGTCACTGTAATGATAACTCTCAAATCCAGAAACTCCTGTCAGGCATCATTCTCCTCGGTCATTTTTCTGATTTCTCAAGTTAATTCCTTTTACCTTTGTTCCGCCTAGAAGGAACTACCGTCCATCCATCTTCTGCGACCACTGGCTCATCAACTATCATGTCCTCGCTTTGGCTACCATTGGGCAGGGATTTAGGGGTATAAACTCCCTCTTCAGTATGTTCCTCCACAGCGCTTCCGTCACTATCTTCGTCACAACTTGTATCCTAAAATAGTGGATAAGAATCTACATAGTCAATAGATAAATAAGCAAAGACATTATGCAAGGTTGCTCAAAAGTAAAACAGAAACATGCAGCATGTATTATAGTTATAGTAAACTTAGGTCCTCGCCAATGAAAAACTACGCAAATGTCAAACAACATTTTTGCCCAATGCATCGTGCTTTCACAAAGTTTCTGAAGAAATGATGGTCCAAGCCTCCATGACAGGTAAATGAGCAAGTTCCATAAGAGATTGTGAACAAATAAACTGAATCCTAATGCAAACATACAAAAAGATATTTTTATATTATGTAAACAAAAAGTGATTTTCGATGTTAAAGTAGAACTTGTGATCCAAAGTATTAAAATGGCACCAAAATATTCAAATGAAGCTATATTTCATTCACCTAATCTTTAAATGCACTATTGTATTTGTAACCATTACTTTAGATATTAATTTCTCTCTACTTTCCCACTTGCATAGTTGCATGCTAATATAGCAATTATAACAACATTTACACTTGGTTCTGTATGTAACACAAATTATAGCATTTTGCTACTTTACATTTATACTTAGTTCTTGGATGATGTATTATAGATACTAGCTTATATCTTGGGCGATGAACAAGTTATTTATTTTAATATATGTTAGTTTATTATTTGTATAATCGTATTTAAACATTTTATTTTTTATCTATATATATAATTTTGCTTTGCAGTTATTTTTTTAAATTTGAATAATTGAATAAATTTTAAATAGAATATGTTTTTTAAATAATTAGGTCAGTTAAAAAAGTTTTTAGAAGTAGGGCTTAATGATAAGCTGAATTAGAATAGTATATGTGTTTTAATTAGATTTGATATTTTTATTAGAAAACGTATTTAATATAATTAGGCCTGTTAAAATAAGTTTTAAAATAGATAGGCCCGTAAAACGGTCCAACTACCGACCGACCAAAATTTTTAATATTTCGGCTTTGATAATCTAGTAGAGATAGATAACATCACTTTTAGCACCACCATTAGAAATGCTCTTAGGACAGTTAAAATGCGACATCACACTGTTAGATTATAAAAATAGTTAAAAATTATCCTTAAACCCCACAAGGTAATATAAGATAACAATTTATAAACTTCAAAGCCAATAAACAGTAACTATGAATCTACTATCTATAGTAATAAAATTCTCTACAGACTTGTTCATACCCCAGTAAACAACAAAAATGAGACCCTGCAATTTCTGGAGAATGACAGGTTAACATTGGGGAAAGAAAAGCTATTATACGTAGGGATCAAACATTTAACTGAGATAAATTATTCATACAGTAAATTATTTTCACTTTATAAGGAAGACTTCATTCACCTGTTTGATATGCGGAACGGACACACTAGGAGCATCCTTCAATCTTTCAACAGATAAAAAGTTACCTTCCAAACATTCTTCGTGCATTATCATTAATTTTTCTGATATCTGGACATAAGGATTAAGATTAGAATAAGCACAGGAGAAAGTACAAAAAGACTGCACATCATCACAAAAGTGCAAGTCTGGAATGTATTAAAATTATGGGGCATTCAATGAGTATAATACGTTGGACCCTGAGGCATGTCAGCTTGAACACTATGATTCCTAAAAGGAGCCCAGTTCCAAGCATTTTGAAAACTTTGGACCTTAATTTATTCAATTATCTCGAATTGAACCATTTTTGAAAGGGTAATCAACTGTTGGATGGTACTACTCTTTTATATAATATCCATTTTAGAGTGAATAGTGATGCTCGCATCACTCCACTTAGTCACCCATGCCATTCTTAGTCACTCTTGCCATTGACGGGAGAAGAGGTTTCAATAAACACACGGGTGAGGCGGAGGCTTCGCTATAGAGACATATCTTAGACGTGCTACTGCTGCCTTTGCTTTAGTTCATCATTTCTTTGCAACTTCCTTAATTGATCACCTGTTTTAATAGGTCAACCTTTATGACTTGCATACCATGAGAGGGACTTGAAAGGCTAATCATCAGGATTAGAAGACCACTTGGACTAACCAAGTCATTTGACGTGGCAAATTTAAACCAAATTGGCTAATATAAGGTTCATTCTTGTCCAAAATACATCGTTGATGTTTTGTTTTACCTTGAATAATAACTCAGACTTAAAACTGTACGAAAGATATAATTCAAGGTTGACAACATACTGTAACTATATAACAATCATACATTAAATGCTCTGGTATTCGATCAGCTCACTCCTGGTATAAAAAAGAACACAACATCACTCACCAAAAAATTTTAAAATATAAAAAGGAGAGAAAACGCAAAACCATCCCTGTTATATAATTGTCCTCTCACCATAAACATGTTTATTGTGGGGCTGGGAGTTCATTAAAAATTTATTTTGTATTAAAAGCCCAATTTTTCATGGGTTTTAGTGTATTAGCTTATTTTATTAGGCTTTTTACAATTTATAAATCTGTACCACATCATCACCTTTGACTATTCAATGCTGAATCCTACCTGAGAACAGTGACCCACGAAGTTAAATCTCTTTTATAATGATTGTGGTCTATCCTAATCACTCGTTATAGTATTGTTAGTGTAGTACCTAGCATCTGACATCTCCGATTTGCACCAAAATTAAAATCGAAGCTAAGATAATGAAAGGGGAACTACCTCCTCAATGCTTCCATCATCAAGTTCAGTATTAAGAGACAGCATGAAGTCATCAAGCATGTCCTCCAATTCATCAATATAGATAGGCCCTGCCCATGATAAAAGAATATAAAAAATACTGTATTTATACATCTGCCATCTGATCTAAGAAAAATTGAGTTCTATATCTTATACTTCAATTGTAAAACTAATGCACATTCAAGATTCTGTAATCAAGAACAACGGCAATGAATTAGTTTAAGGGTGCAAGACAGCATAATAAGTTGTGGTAAGCCAGAAACGAAAGGTAAACAGATTTTACTAACTACTACTTGTAAACATGTAAATCAATAATAACTAATATTAAGAAATTAAGAATGTATCAGGATTCAGGATTTTGTGAAAAAACCTTTCGACTGTGTAAACCATGAAAAGATATCAATGGGTAACAGTTGGGATCTCTTGCGAGAATCACGACCACCAAACTCATTCTCAACGGCAACTTGAAGAGAAGACCATCGTGAGAGTAACAAATTGATTCCTTCTTGCAGCTTAATTGATGCCTCATCCGATAATTGAGGACGCTCCATTATCAAACAAGCTTTTAAACCCTACAAGTAATTTCATCCATTTAGAACAACATTCAAGCCTTTAAATTCAATTAGGGCCCTTGATACTTCAAGGCATACATTTACAATTTATCATTTACATCCCAAAAGTTAATCATTTGATATATATACAGGGGCGGACCTACGTGTATGGTCCTGGGTTCCCCGGCACCCACTGAGCTTGGACTCTCAAGGATAATATATAGTAGCATTAAGCTAAAAACTTGTAGAATTATTCTTAAGAACCCACTGAATATTTTTCAGGAACCCATTTAATAAGGTTTTTAGTCAAATATCACGTAAAACAGCTAAGTAAAAGTTAAAAAAAATATCCATAGCTCAAGTACTAGAGGGCTTATCTCATATACTCACGAATTCTGACTTAGATTTGTTAAGAAGAGATACTCAATTATAAGGCATATACGTCTAATTATTTTTTAGAAAAAAGGGTTTAAAAAGAAAAGATACTAGTTGATGTAAAAATTCATCTTTTCAAAAGGAGTAATCAATTTTAGAATGTAAAATGTTTTTTATGTGTTAATATTTTATTTTTTTAACTTTTTATCATATTTAAATTTATTTTTAATTTGATACTAGGAACCCACTAAACAAATTTTCTGGGTCCGCCACTGTATATGTACCCCTTATTAATCATTTAACTAGCAAAAAAAAATTAAATGTAACGACAAATACAAATTTCAAAATTTCGTTTAAAACAGTTGTATAGGAATTATAAATGTTATCACACATACACTTGGAACCGGCAGCAATCACTATTAGAAAGATAAAGTATTAAGCACCCGTTAGGCAAGAAAACAATACCAGCAATTGGAAAAGTAAAACGTGAAAGCTATACCTACGCGTAATGCCCTATAACTTGTCACTTTAATACTCAAAACTTCATGATTATAAGCTAAATGCTGAATGCATTACTTGATAAGACTACTTATTTCTTA
>PHNY01172368.1:4760-17552 GCA_003724115.2 Anethum foeniculum | reverse complement strand
ATTATAAGGGAAATCTCGAGTCCGGGAGAGGAGCTCGGGGACTGGAGTAGGGGTGAGCGAATCTACTAGAGGTTGCGCCATCGCGAACCAGGATAAAATCTCACGTGTGGTATTTTCTTTTACTTGTCTTTTATTTCCGTACTCACGACTTGCATAACTACGCGATAAAATATTTGAAAAGGAGATAAATATTTTTAAAATGCCATAATAAATTTTAAATTAGTAATTAAGCTATTCAACCCCCCTTCTAGCTTAATATAGCCCTCTCACGGGACCTAACACCATACGTGAAAGCAGAGCTGAAAGCATTTGGCATTGGGTAAGTGTTATAGATGCGAGGATCTGTGAAGCCTTGAGCACCATACACTCTTTCCTGAGAGCAGCAGGTTCAGGTTTATATATGTATTTAGTGAACTTATAGGATGTCTGATGGTTGTGCTTCAAATATTGCAAGATGCAACAAGGTGGATAAGAAGAAGTTAAGTGGCATGAAGTCACATGACTGTCATTTATTCATGCAAAAGTTGTTGCCTTCGGCTTTTCGTGAACTATTACCTGATGATGCGCACACTGTATCTGCAACCTCTCCACTTATTCAAGGCAATATGCTCCACAACAATATTGTTAAATGATTTCAAGATCAGGGCGAAAAACATAGCCAACATCATGTGTAATACACTGCGCTATAGATGACCTATAGTTACATTTCAGCATGGGTGTTACTTTAGCCTATGTTACTATAGGTATGAAATTTTCACCCTATCACAACACTAACATTTGGGGGTTACCAAAGCCATAAAAGTATGTTGCCACAGCTCAGCAAGGTAATAACCACAACAACACAAGACACTGTGTTGCCATAGACTATGAATAAAGAAAATTCTAATTTTAAACAAAAATTAAATTTATCTTTAAAAATAATTGATTTAGATAAAATAATTCATCGATTTGTCTTAAAAAGTAAAAGTATATCAAATAAATGATTTAGTTACATTTTATAAATATTAAAATAGACTAGTAGGATATCAAATTAAATTATTTTGTTTCATAATTAATTATAATAAAAGTAAAAAGTTTTGATTGACAAACACTAAAATATTTCTTTATAGAAAATAAAATCATGTAAAAGCTTTAAATTTTACAAATTAATTAGATTGATACAGTAATTGTAATTGTAATAAATAAAATTTGTGTAATTTAAATATTATAATATTTATAAAATTGAAAAAAATATAAATGGTGGAATTGGGCTGGGCTGCTAAAATGGAATGGGCGGCTAAATTTTGGATTGGGCGCTAAGATGTTTAACAGTGCAGGGGAAGTGAAATTTTAGAACAGAGAAAGGGGGAAGCTGGACTTAAAGAAATTAGGGCGAAGACTCTCACATTCAAGGAGCGGCCGATTTGGGGAAGATTTTCACATTCCAGCGACGAGCCGTGTTCAATTTGGATTTCGATCAAGGTAAACTGGTTTCGAATTTAAGATATAAATCTTTATCTCTATCTCTCTCCCTCACTATTTAAGCTTTTTCTCTCTCATTATCTCTCTCGCTTATTATTTTCTTGATCTCAGTTGCAAGTAACTGATTCTCGATTGTCTCTCTCTTCCCTTGCAGAACGATACTTTAAAGTTGAAGCTAGGTTTGTATCTCTCCTTCCTGCTTATTTTCATTGTAATTTCTCTTTTAATTTTTTTAATTGTAACTTGTTGGGTATAGGTTGATGTGAAGCTAGGTTGCTCGTTTATTAGCAAATATCCAAGCTTAGCACAACATTAGTAATAGCAGCAGGTACTTGATTTTATTAATCGAAACTAAGATTCGAAATTCTGGGAATATATGTATATTTAACATATGTTTCAATTTTGTCTTGTGTTTAATTTTACAAAAAATCCATATATTAAATCTGTTGATATTCTTGGCCTTGGAAGTGGGCCTGAGCTAGAAAAAAAGATTAAGTATACTGAAGAAGTTTGTATATGTGTAATCTTTGGAAAAGAGCTTGTAAATGCACCTGCTAACTTTCTCACTCCTGATCAGTTCTTTTTGTTTTTTTTGCCTATATGCATTTCTATTTCATCCTCTCATCCATACTCTTGTGGTCTTTCAAGGTTATTTTAACATCTGATCCCAAACTTCCCTTCAAAGTGTACGCTCCTCTCTTCATTATATTTTAATATGCTATTTGTTCTTGATTTTTGATTTAACTCAACATTTTTATTAAATTGAATTTGTGGGTCTGAATAATTCAGGTTTAGTGTTCTGGAAGGAGCTCCATTTACTACTGTTTTGAAATTTGCAGCTGAGGAATTTATAGTTCCTTCCAAAACTAGCGCTATTATCACCAATGGTATATTCAATTACATGTATAGAATTTAAAGTGCATTTATGTGATTTGCTTTTTTATGATTTAAGTTTGTGTGTTTTCTTTGAAATTATTTTAAAGTTTTTATCTTTCTATTGTTTTGATGTAGTTTAATGTGTTTGTTTTATTGGGATTTTGAGGTGGTAATGTTTGTTAGATGAGCTTGCTAGGGGTGTTTGGTTCTGGGATCTTTTGTTATCATTTATGTTAGTTATCGAGTGAAAGTGGCAAGAAATGAACAGATGGTCGGATTTAGAATTGACTTGTTTCAGCTGGATGGGTTGGCTGATCTGTGGTTGTGCATGTGGCGTTCCTCTCTAGGTGATTTTAATTGAAATTTAACTTTGAGAAAAATGAAATGACAGGAAGGTTGTATTTGTTTTATGGTAACAAACTTTATTCAATAAGTTTGTAGTATACATCAAGAAATATTGAGAGCTACTAGTGCAAAGACATGTACGCAGACTAAGACTTACAACAATACAACTTTGACTCAATGAAATTGTCATAATATGCTTATTTATTTCTTAGCCATATTTAAAACTATTACAATATTTAGAACTGATTTTCTTAGGCATTTAGTTTGTGGTCTGCTCAGACAATGTTGTCATTTCGTAGCCAATTTGACAATATAAATTCTTGCTGGTACAACTAGTAGGATCTGGTATAAAGTTCCCTCTAAATCCAATATTTCAACTAAAAGATAGACAAATAGCAGTCTATTTTCTTTTTATGTATCTTTTTTATATTGAATTACATCCCTTTTATTTTATTTATTAAAATATTTTTTTACATATTTTGATTGAGTCGTAAATACATTGTTGATTGAGTTCCTATAGTTTCATTTAATGACTTGAATATGGATTTGCATATTGACAAGGAAAGTTATTTAGGAGTTTGTTTGAGATATGTACTCAACTATATGTTGTTTCCAGATTAGCTTTTATGTTGTCTGCAGGTTCATACAATCTGCAAGTGAACAAACTGTTGGTGTTGAGGTAACTCGAGTACTAATGGACCAGTTTTATATCAGAAGACTTGGCAAGAAAGTGTCTCATAATTTCCAAGTCTTCTGATATAAATCCAGTTCCATAAGTACAAGAAAGTTATATTATGGAAGGGGAATCAAATTTGTTGGTGCTGATTCTCAGGTTTTTAATACAACTTATTGAATTATCGATAGTTAAGAATACATACATGTTCGTGATCCCGTTAAGCATATTATCTGCACATGAGAAGCAGAGCAGCAAGTTTAAAGATTGAAGCCTAAACTTTTTTTTGAGTCATTTAAATTTAGAACAAATTTGTTGTATGTAAATTTGAATTGTTGAGCAAATTTTACTTGGAAGATTTGTCTAGAGATTTGATTTGAACCTAGTACAACTCCATGTAGACACACGTATAATCATATAACCAGTAATATATTTTTAGGGACAAGAGTTGTTCAATTTTTCCTAAATTGAATTTTATATGTCCAGATTTTTCAAGAAATGTCTGCTGCTAACAAGTGTGGAAATAGATGTCCCAAGTTCAGGCAGCTTATCAGGTGCCTTTATTTTTCAACAATACTCTTGTTAGTCTATTTTAATAATACAACATAGTTGTTAAAAAAACTAGTGTATGGCACTTGATTGGTTTTTGAAGATAAAACTTCTTTGATGAAAGGTTAATACTACAACATTTTTCTGGTTTTCAACCAGACTTTAGATGTTTTCTTGTTGTTCTCAAGTCTTTACTCAGGGATGCTTTGTAGTGATATGATTTATTGTTTGAATGCAGGGGGTTGCGTGGAACACACTTCTTCCGTTAATCCAAGACAATGCTTCTTCCAAGATTATTGCGTGTCTAGAGAAGAAAAAGAATAACTTGATGTAGATATTAATTAGGAGTCTCCTGCCCAGTGATGGCTATTGCGGTGTTCCAAATATGTGGAAATAACTGATGTTGTTCTTACTTGGTCACGTAGCGAAACTTTCATATTTGTAGGTTGTTGAAATAGTTGAGTATGGTTTGTATTAGAAATGTACTCATATAAATGTAATAATTCATGACTTTATACTTATTAATTTAAATTGAGCTGTTAGTCTAATTATTCTTGCAAGATTTCCATTTGTATTTTAGATTTTAAATGTTTATCTATTTATTATTATATTTCTGAAAATTAAGGAAAAAATAAGCAAAACAAACTACTGAATATAAATTTTTAAAATTTATTCATGTGGGCCCCACATAAATGTAGGCCTCAGTTTTGTGGGCCCTACTGTGGGGCCCACTTTGTTTTTTAGAAAGCAGAACATTTATTGCAACATAAAATTTGTGTTGCTGTAGGGTGCTATTACAACATCTATATTGGTCTATTGTAACAACCGAGGTTGTGTTACCTGAGACCTGTTTTGATGTTGCTATAGATACCTATACTAACTGCTCAGGACCTAATATAGTTTTGGTATTGCTATAGCCTTTTTTTAGCCTATAGCAACATCAAATGGGGTCTATAAAGACATAGTTTTGGTGTTGCTAAAGGCCATCTATGGTGTAGTGATATGGAAAATATCTTTCCAGCTGTCTTATTTGATCTGATGGAGTATTCTTATTCATCTTGCTAAGAAGTGCAGACTTGGTGTTCCAATTCCAAACCGATGGATGTATAGGGCTGAAAAAATAAATGTGTCGGATGAAAGTAAATGTGAGAAACAAGGCACAAGGTAAAGGTTCTATTGCAGAACGTTATATTGAGGATGAATGTAAATTTTTGTTCATTGTATTTTGAGTCTTTAGCAAAACAGTGCACAACAGGATCGGCCGTCATCAAGTAGACCGTAGCTCGTGGGATCTTAGTAAACTTGAGGCATTTACATATCCAACAAGACTGTTTGGCGCATCCAAAGGTTATTTCGTAGATGATGGGTTGCTTCAAATTATAGCAAATTATGTGTTCTTTAACATGCCAGAAGTAATACTATATCGATTGTACGAATTCAGACACTTATAATTCACATCATTACCACAGTTCATTGAAGAATGTTCTCATGGATTCTTATATATATAGATTTTCAATATGTTTGCCACCAAACCTATACAAACTATCATATATACCAAGATTATATCTTTTGTATATATCAACATATATCTCATATATATTGAAACCATCTTCTCAATCACAAGACGAAACTCGATTTCCTACTTCCTATTTCAAGCTATGATTTTTAGGCAGTTCTTTTTCTTCGCTTTGAAAATAGGGGTATGATTTCTTTCTTTAGATTCTTTATTAATTTTGTAGTTTGATTGTTGGTATATTTTATGGGTAATTTCTTCAATTTACTGTGAGTAATGAGTTTCATCTTTTCTCCTTAGCTGAATAACATGATTTTTTAATTTTGTTTTGAGCATATATATTATGTTTTCTTTATATCCACTTTGTTTTCAATTTTATGTATATTTTATGCTTATTCTTCTTATTTCTTTAAAATATTTTGCATAAGTATCATAATTTGAGGTTGTTAATGTACTAGCGTATATATTTTGAGCATAAACTAGTATTATGAAGGTAATGGTACACTATAAGAAACATTATATATATCATAATTTAAGGTTATTATTGTACTGGTATTTATGTGGCTTTGTTGTGTATCATAGGATCTCAAGAGGAAGACTTGTTGGTGGTAGAAGAGGCGATGACAGTGCTATCAATGGGATAGTTGGTCGTGGTAATGTGAGAGGTACGGTTGGTGATGGGTGAGATGGTGATAGGAGAGGTGGTAGTGTTGGTGATGTGAGAGGTGGTAACAATGGTGATACAAGGTTCAGCGGAGGAAGAAGTGTTGGTAGTGCTAGTGGAAGTGGCTACACAGATGCTGGTAGTGGTGCTAGTCATGACAGTAGGAGTGTTGGTGGCGGTGGTAGTAATGGTGCTAGTAGTGGTGGTAGGATAGGTGTTGGTACAGGTGCTAGTACTGGCGTAAGGACTATTGGTGGAAGAAGCATTATTGGAGGTAGTGCTGGTAAGGAGCTAATCTTGTTGGTGGCATGAGTGATCATAGTGATGATGACTATCACTTGAGTGATAATTCCTATTATGGTAGTTCAGAGGATACCGGTATAGAGAACAATGATGATTATAATGATGCCGACTTGTACGATGATGTTGATTTGTTCAACAATATTGACATCGGTAGTAGTAATAGTGGCAGAGTGGGTGATATTAATAGTTATGGAGTTGGTGGTAGTAATAGTGGCGGGGCTGGTGGTAGTGGTGTTGGAGGTGGTCATGGTAAGGATGGTGACAATAATGACAGTGAGGGTGATGAAGAGGATGTTGAAAAGGTTGAGCACACCCAAATTTAGTTGGGATTTATGGCCACCCCCTTTCGGACCATTCACATTCGCATGCTTGGACGAGTGTAGTTTTTTTAACTTACCATAATTTATCAATTTAGAATCTATTCTGATAAAAATATAGAAAAAATTATATATATGTATTTATAAATTTTTGTGTAAAAAGTATTATTTATTTAAATGATTTACAATTTTGTAGGATTGGTTTACCGACTGCATGTCGTTCTCCACTGGCCTTGATGAGGGTACACTGGCCAACAGGTTGCATTGACAATAAAAATTTTGAAAGGCGATTTCCACGTTGGTGGAGGTTCATCATGGATGGGTTCTTTGTAAGTAATTACCTTCGAACACATTTTAGTTTTCTTGCATATCATCATTAAATAAAATCATACATGGACTTGAGATATTAAATCATCAACTTTTTGCCTGCATATATTAGTTTGAGTCTAATATATTATAATTATAACTTATGTATAATATAATTAGTTTAATAGTGTTTATGTGATTTAGAGGTAAAACAACCAAATTATAATATGTATTGATTAATAGACGTAAACAATGAATAACAATGTATAGTCATAGAAAATGAATGTCTAAAAGAAATGAAAGTCAGTAATAGTCAAGTTTTCACAAGATAGGACCCATATCACCTTAGACAATTGAAAAATTAACTCTTGATTATATTTATCTTGCTATATGTCTTATATAAACATCTTATGAAGTGATGATAATTTTGCTAACATAAATTGAATAATGTGTTCCATTATTTTTTACAAAACTTTTGTATAATTTTCTTGGCAGATTTCGAAAACCCTTTTTATAGTTAAGTTGTTAGCTGCAGGTCTTATTTGCATGTGCCTGCTGTTCATGATGTGTACTTAATTTACTATAGCCTGAACTATGATTTGTTCTCTTATATTTTGATGGTTGTATAAATGCTCCAGCTAAACTTTCAATTTTGACAATTAATTAGGTGCTTGGTGTTTATCTTTGCTTTCAGAATCGCAAACGACTAGTTGTTTATTTTTGTTTAGTTGTTAATTTTTGACATAATTAATTAGTTACTTTTTAGATGAATTGACTTTAAGGTGTAAAACTCATTATTTCATATCTCATGTTCTTCATTCTATTTTTTTACAATGGTACTACTAGTTTAACTCGGAACATGGAACTCTAGTGGATGCTGTTTATTTTTGTTTAGTTATTATTTTTGATATAATTAATTAGTTGCTTTCTAGTTGAATTGACTTTAAGGTGTAAAACCCATTATTTTATATATTCTGTTCTTCATTCTTTTTTTTTGCAGAGGTACTACGAGTTCAACCCGGCATATGGGACTCTATAGGATGCTCGCGAGGCTATTATGCACCACATGCATAATAACATGCGCAAGACTCTATGTAACGAGCGAATTTGTTTCAGAAGATCATAAATGAGAATGAGGGTTATCTCATTAACCACAGACTTGCTTATCTTTTGGAGGATGTATGGAAAGTATTTTGTGAACGTTAGGCTTCGCTTGAGTTTCGAAGGAGGTCAGATACGACCGAGCAGCAAGACACCATCAGAATAATCCCCACACTTCTGGTGCCATTTCCTTTCAACGCCGTGCTTGGGAATGTGCTTGTTAACTAGCGAGCAGGCTACTTTATATAAAAGGAATGTTATTGTTGTTCTTTTTGACACACCTTATTAATTTGTATTTGATAGGAGATATATGACAAAGAAGGAGATGAGCCTACAAGATATGATTTTTATATCCGTATTCAAACTTAATAATCTCATCTCTATATACTCTTTGATGGTTAATTTAATTATGTATACAAGTTAAATATCCGCCTTTTAAAACACCCAAAATATAGACCATAATCAGGCATCAATCGATACATGGGCGGAGGTTGTTGGTGTTCGAAAAAATAGCATCATCGATGTCCCTCGCATGAGAGCCTCTGACCTCATATGAATATTTCTTTTCATTTTGTTTTCTTCATACGTGTTCGTTCCTTTAAATTAATATTACCTTCATGTTTGTATTTTGTAGCTCTTCCACCAACATCTAGCAAGAGAGGTTGTCGATGCGTGACCGATGAGGGTAGGTCTGTCATGGTTACCTAGCTGATAATCTTATACTGCAAGTGGTGGATTAGATAGTTGCTTATGCTAGTACGCATTTGGAGCAGTTTAACCTCGGATCAGAGTAAGTGATGACTTTGGCTGAGTCTGTTATCGATGGAGTGACTGACCTGCCAGGGGACCACCATCTTAGCATGCGAACAACGAGGGAGCTTGTATAAGTGATGGTGTCAGTATTGGCTAACATCAAAGCACATCCCCGTCCGATCACAAAAGATAAGGTATATTAATCTTTACCGGTAGATGTTAACTTTTTCAAAAAGTAATTTTAATTGGATAACTGATTGCGTACATTAGCTTAATTTGTATGAGCTTTGCTTTTTATTCGTATCCCTTGATATTGTATGTTCATTTTAATGCTATACTTTAGTTCTTATAGAGGTGTAGTCTAGAAATTATTATTTTGATATTAATGTAATAATTGAAATGTAGTAATTTTGTAGGAGAATAGCTGACAAAAAGGTGTTAAAAAGTAAGTACATTTTTCAACAACAAAAGGGGATAAATGTGTTAAAGAATTCTATCGTAAATATGTTAAATATGTTAAAGGAAGCTTACTAATCGTATATAACTCGTGCCCTGCAGTATTTAAGCATGTTTCAAACATCACTTACTTTTTAGTAAAAATGGTTCATGTCTACCTTGTATATAACTACCAAAACAATACCTTACCATGTGAGTTGATTTTTTAAA
The DNA here is from genome assembly GCA_003724115.2 of Anethum foeniculum. Classification (NCBI taxonomy): domain Eukaryota; kingdom Viridiplantae; phylum Streptophyta; class Magnoliopsida; order Apiales; family Apiaceae; genus Anethum; species Anethum foeniculum. The sequence continues at coordinate 8,025 of PHNY01172368.1, read as the reverse complement.
ATTTAATATGCAAAATTGATTGTGATTATTACATGTATAATGAAGTATTTTCTCAATTACTTGAGCAATGTTGTTCACCTTGCAGGGTAAGGGTAAGATGAATCTCCGTGAGGATCGTCATTCAAGTTCGGGTAGTGATGATGGGCCTCAGGTTCCTCCTTCCCCTCATGCGGGTCGACGAAGAGCTACTAGTTCTATTCACATCAGGGGTGATTAGGTAGGCTGATGGTATTCACGGTAGTGGGATTAGGACTAATTATGCAGCTTGCTTTTGGTACATCTTTAATTAAGCTAAATTTTGGTATATTAATAGGATAATATGCTGCCTTTTGGTATATGTCTTAGGAAGATTGAACTGCCTGCTAGTTTTTTATATCACGCAGTTATTGGTATATGGTATTAGTCGAATTTAGACAGCTATGTATTGGACATGAGTTTTGTGGTCTTTTGGTGTACGTAAACTAGAAACTATACGGTGAATTTGCAGCTTGCAACTAGGTTTTACTGTAACTTCCAATCTAAAGTGTAATCTTGATATTGAGTTCGGTTATTGCTTCAACTGTAGAATTTTGAAGTGCATTTGATTTATGAAAAATAGGATATATAATGTGTATTGTATAGTTTGGACCCCTTTTGGTCGGGCATGATTAAAACAAGGATAACCATGCTCTACAGGTTTAGATTTTGCGACGAATTTTGTCACATACTCTAGAATTTGTAACAACTTTGTGAAAGATTTTGTCACAAGTGCAAGAAACTTAATGACATTATCTGTTACAATTTTTGTCTGACTAATAAATATTTTGACAATATTAGTCTTAAATTTAAGAAATTTTCCGATATTACGCTATCGTAACTACTGGAAGTAGCTAAATATTTGGACAGAGTTTTTGTGTAATTACTGGCATTACATGAGTATCTGGGACGTAATGTTTGTCCTAAGTACTAGATATGATATGAATTTTTTGGACAGACTTTTACACGTCTGCCGCAAATATTCTTAATTTTTTCTTTTTTACATATTTATTTTATTAGGTTTGTATAAGTAGGGGTCCACTTGTAACTAATGACCGAATAATGTTATGCGACATGACAAGAACTTTTGACACGTGCATTTTAGACTGATTTTATTTGTCATAATTGAAGGCAATCATGATAAATTATTTTTATTAACTCTGTCAAAATAGCCCATTCCTTTTGTAATGCTTTGACACCTTTTTCTAAAAAAATCATCCATTTGCACATCATTCTAATTCAAATACATTTTGAATCGCTCATAATAATTTAACTACGTTTCTAAAAAACAATTCCTTTAGTTTAATTTTAGGGTAAATTACATTCCGCATCCCTTTGGTTATTTCCATTGTCACTTTAGTATAACTACTTTTGATAATTGCACTACACACCTTGCACAAGTTTTGACGCTGTAAATTGCAACCTACCGTTAGTGCACTGTCAAATATGACTGTTAGTCTCAATTTTGTTGAGGTTAATATGTCTTAAAAATGGATGACCCTTTGCAACGGTCATCTTCTTCTCCCCAAGTTTCCTCCATCTATATAAACCATGTAATATAGCAGTATATATGTATTTTGGGGCTAAAAATCAATTTCTGAAAAATATGGTTGAGACGTGTGTATGTGGAGCATGGGTTGCTAAAACTGCTTGGACAAATTCAAATGTTGGTCGCTGTTTTTTGTCTTGTGATTGATGTTATAATTTCAGGAGGTTGGATGGTCCATTGTGTGATCGTGCAAGAATTATCATCCCATGGCTTTTGTGTAGGAGTAACAACCTTGAAAAAGAAGTTGAATGTAGGAGGATGCCTGTGCGTAGTTTGGATGAAGGTGGTGAAGTAGCAGATGAAGGGACTTGTTTTGGGCTTGAAAGTGATTGAAAAAAAAAATCAAGTAACAAGTGATTAAAGTGATATGAGTTTCAACAATTTTACTCTACATCTTTTGCAAGACTGAAGATGTAGAAGAGATATGGTACTTGCATTTTGATGTTTAATGTGTTATGAATGAAGAATTCATGTCTTTTGTTAATTTTCATTGTAATGGAACAAATTGTACTTTAGTTTGACTTTTACTTTATTTTAAGGTTTATAAATTGATTGTCTTGCGTTGCTTTGGTAGTTGCAACAGGAGTAAACGAAATGAATATGTAGAAGTAGATGAAACTAATATAAATGGTAATCAAACCAATAGTTGTAAAATAAACAGATGAGAACACACATAAATGCTCCAAACATCATCAATACATTTAGAACATTCATTGCATATGACAAAAACAAGCAATCTAATCATAGAAGAGTTGAGTTCCATAAAACAAATTTAGAGTCAAGATTTCCACATGTGGGCCCTACATGTGGGCCCCACAAGTGGGCCCCACCAGTGGGGCCCACTTTTTTTAAAAATGTACTACTCTAAAGTATCAAAAAATTATGTTGCCTTAGGGGTTAAAAATGTTGCAGTAGGGTATGTAAGCTAACATTGGTTGCCATGTTACCATAGGGGTTGATAGTGTTGGCGTAGACCATCTAAGGCAATGCGTAAAATTCTATCTCATATTTTATGTCGCTTAGCCCATTTCCTTGCCTAAAACAACAATTTATGCCCCTGCAGCAACATATTTTTTGTGTTGGACTAGGCATTCTATGGCGTAGTGACAAAAGCTCCAACAATAAATTAGAGACAATTTGTCCATAAAATAAGTCTAGTACATAATAAGTCTATTACTACAAAATGCTTGCATCCAATTTAAACAGTCCTCTAAAAAAATGTCCTGTTTGTGCTGGTGGTTTGAAGGGCTTGACAATGCCTCCATGCTTCACAGTTTTGGTATTCTTTTCAGTGGTCCTTGCTGCAGATCTCTAAACAGACATGTCTTTCTATGATTTCTGAAGCTTTGTAAACTTCTCCTTGAAGGCTGCTTGGTCTTCTGCCTCATTCTGCGTGCTCTTAGTTTGAAGATCCACTTTTCGCATACATCCCTAACAATTATAATTTTCAAGTGAAAGTAAAGTGAAATTACAAAGTTAATAGTTTTATACCCTAGCAGTGCAAGATCTTTTTATGTCCTTCCTGCTTGCAATATGAACACCTAGCCGGTTTTACTTGCCATATCAGCCCATCTTCTTCTTCTTCTTCTTCTCAGGTTTCTGAGAAAAAAGAACAAAGCAAATATATATGAAATCATAGCTTTACAAGTAATGGAAAGATAAATATACATACATATATATATATATGAAAAAAACAAATAT